>VXBJ01003379.1:1926024-1946622 GCA_013400055.1 Nycticryphes semicollaris
CTTAAAAAAAAAAAAAAAAAAAACTTATTCAGGCATTCAAGCCCTTAGCAAAGGGGTTGGTTTTGAATTAAATGCCCTTTAGAAATACTTGCAGAATGATTGTGATATCTTTAAAACCCTCTGACTCTCCCTGGGAGGAGCAGCTGCATCGAGTGCATTGCACAGGGTGCTGCAGTAGAGCCCACATTGGTGCTTGTGTATTTGACCCATGGGCCACTGAGCACACTGATAAGGTGGCTGCCCTCCAAGGGGACATCCAAAATTCCAGTCAGGTCCCACAGCAATTGTAGGGTCAGGTTTTTTGGCACATACGGTGACCATTAGCTGAAAATGTTGGAGACCAAAGGTCACCACAGAGCCCTGGCAATATTTATATCCTTGAAAAGTACCTGGGTGCCTTTGGGTATCCCAGTGTAATTTGCTTTTTAAAACAAGGTATGTTTTCTCTCTCTTATCCATGTCATATACATGCTCTGCTTTCAAAAGAGTTATCTCATATTTAAAATAACATGATTGGGAACAGAATTCATCCCTCCATAAGCTGTATGGGGAGAAAGCTGTAAAGCAAAGGATGCTCCTACCACTGTTACTTCATTGCTGAAAGGTGAAAACCTTAGACAATGAGGGAAAAAAAAAAAAAAAAAAAAAAAAGAAAAAAAGAAGATAGACAGTTTTAAGGGCTTTTAAAATATCTAATGCTCCAGGATCTAAATTGGCAAGGAGCCAAGCAGTGTCTTAAAGGGACAAGCACTTTATTATACTTTCTAATTCTTCCAAAGTCTGTCTGTAGGATATATGAGCTGGCTCTAATATGACTACTCTATTCTCATCCTCCAGTGGTATACTCTGGTCTCAGCTCATAAATTGAAAATGGAAGATCAGTAAATCAGCATGGACTGTTTCAGAGGGACACTGTGAATTTCCAGTCAAATCTTCTGGTTTATCTTAAATATTTCATCTTAATGTCACCTTTAGAAAAAAATCTTTCATTCAAGTAAGTTACAACATCCAGTTCTAAACTGATTACACTCCCCCACTGACCTTCTGAAGAAAGGCTTCCACAGCAGTACAAATACCACATTGGCAGCTCTCTGCTAAAGCTGAGGAAGGAGAATTTTTGGCATGCCTTAAAACTTGTTGTGATACACAAACAAGGCAAGAGGTCTGCTTTATCATAACGCAACAGAGACACTACTGTGGCTCTTGATCAAGGGTCCTTTCCAGAGTCTACCATTTCTGTGGGGCAGTCCCCTGTCCTTTACCCTGGCACGACCAACACACTGATACTCATCATAAATCTACTGGGCCGAACTTATTTTCTGTGTTGCCACAAATTTCACCAGTGTAAGCAAGTGGAGGCATTTTCTGAGGCAGGAGGGGATGCCATAGTGAGAAGGATTAAACAAGAAAGATACAGATGAATACTCTCAAAGAGTCTCTCAGGGACAGCCTGCCTGAATCTCCTTACAATAGTAATAGCAACTTCTTTCCCTGAGGAGGAACGCTTCCCCAAAAGCTCAAAGAAACACCTAGAAGGAAAAGATTTAACTGAAAAATTGGACTATGAAATGCATTATAAATGTCATTCATTTCAACCAATGCCAGTTGTACTGGGCAATAAACAATGAACCCTTGAAATACAATTCTTCCATATTCTGCTGCTAAAATAATTGAGGAGTTACCTGAGAAATATGTGCTGATAAAATTGTTCAGAGAGCTTGAGTCCATTCTCTTTCTTCCTACCCTGGCCTTATTCTTTTGTCTTGAGTGAAGATGATTTTGTTTTTCAGGACTTTAAATGAAGCTGGGAATTTCCACGGCTGCTTATTTATACAGGGCTATACTCCACAGTTAATTCACCCTGACAAGAATGATGTTGAGCTTTCTTGCCATATGATCTTGTATTTAAGATCCTGTCAGTTTTGAGGACTCCAAATAAACCTTCTTTTAAATATTTAATACTCGTCAGTGATATATGCCTTTAGGCTCTGAGCCTGGCCCAACCATCAAAACTTAGAATTTTCTATATTTCCCATCACCACAGTCATCCCATATAAATTAAATTTGCACTCTAAATTCTCTGGTGGATTCTAAGTTGTTTTCTTCTCATTTTGCATTCCCCTATATCTAGAAAGAAATAAAAATCTGCTTAAGTTTCTTCTGTAGGACTTCTGAGGTCTTTGTAGACTAAAGTCATCACATCCCAAAAAAATAAATAGCCAGAATTTTTCATGCTAATGCCTCTGATGACAGGAAATGCTCAGGTTCTCTACATCTTACTTCCTTTTTTTTTTTTTTTTTTTTTTAAAAAACTTGCATGCGGAATACTAGAAGTAGCCAAAGAAAGGAAGATTTCTCTCTCTCCTTCTTTGACATCCCTTTTGTTCAGGTAACTGCGGGAATGAGAGACAAAATGGACTCCCATACACAGAACAGAGATCTTAATGGAATAAATGGAAGCCACTTGGCAATACTGATCCATTGAAGCATTATGGTAAATGCAAGCCTTAACCAAAATAGCCAACAGCTTGTTGCTTGGGGACCTAACCCACATCACTAAGAGAAACGTAGGTTGAAGCTCTTGCCTTGAATAAGGTTGATCCACTGACAAGCTATTTTTCATTCTGATCACAAGTTCCACTGCAGACCTGTGGAGATTTCCTTCTAATTAAATAAATCAAGTAGTCACTCAACCTCAAACCAACTCAGATCCTCATTCAGGCTTCTCAACAGTATGAAGGAAGAGGGGACTGAAGGAGTTGGTAGATGAGAGGTTTCCTCTCATCCTTCCTCTCCCTTCCCCTCCCAGTAATCAACACAGTTCTCAAGGTACTTCAGAACTGGGTCCTTCAAGGCAAGATTTATTTGCTGCCTGGTGCTCAAAGTCCTGCAGAACTTATCTTTTCCTGTGTCTCCTCATTTGCGACTCTGGCTGCATCTCACATGCACACACCCCTGCTAGAAAATCTGAGAGACACACAACAAAAGCCTGACCCAGGAATGACAGGATGTGCTCTGAATAAGAACCCAGGCAGATGGGATACCTGTCACACGCTCCAGACACAATCAATAGCAAAGGCAAAAAAGCACTAGCAAGGGCCTTCATCAAATGGAAACATAACTAAAACAAAGTGTGTGTCACGTTCAGTTCAAGAGAGGTTCCTGGAAGCTAACTCATAACAGCGAGAACAGAAATTCAAGACCTTCTTTGACAGGAATTGTCCCTAACTCTAAGTAAAAGTGTTTAGACTTCACAGAACTCGGCAAAATTGCCTTTGAGTGTCAGCAACGAACACTGTATATTCTTCTAAGACTTTGCAGTACAACTGTCAGCTGTCTGTTTTCTTTCTGCTATGTGCAGAGTTTATACAGACACTCCCAGAGGAGCCTTTAATTGCATGTCATGACAAGTCTCCCAACCTCTTTGCAGCTCTTCCACTTAACACATAGTGTAAACTCACCCAATCTCCCTTCACTTTCTCCTTCCTGGATTTCTCTCTTGGAGCTCTGTGGAGGCCTGTGTTGAAGCTTCATTATGATGGAGTGGACCCAGTGGAGAACTCTATAAAAAGCATCCGACCCATTTATCAGGACAGATCTTTTTAACAAGTCTATATAAACCTCACATGTTGAAGAGTCCTAACCTGTGACTCAGAAACAAAACTAAAACCCAAAGTAACTAAGGAAGATGATTTTTTTTTCTGATTGCTTATTCCTACAGATTTTTGGATTGTGCCAGAAAGTCACTAGATTTTACTAACGACAGCACTGAGCAGTCCCAGCAGAGAGACAACACCATTACAGAGAGAGCTATGCAAACACAGAGACCATCCCTGCCCCAGAGTTCTTATAATATAAATAGTAAAGACAGTGGGAGGGAAAATAGAAGCACAGAGAGGTGAAACGCGTTGCTCAAGATGACACGACAGCTCAGTAGTCACTACAGAGTCTTGCCTCTCAGGGTAAGTGTTTTTGTAAGAGGTCTGGCTTTGCATTTAAAAAAAAATAAATGTCAAAGCAATTCTCATGGCAAAGATATTGTAAAGTCTAGTTACACTTGTAAAGGGATTCTGTAGAACATCATGTCCCAGCGTGCCAAATTATTCTCTTTTTGTGATTCTCAGTGCAAATTTCCTCAATTTTCAAGTCCAAAGAGGCATTTCTTTTCTACTGCTTCTGCCTCAAACCAGCATCCAAAAATTAAGTTGCAATAGTGAAACATTTGTATTTAAAGAACTGTATGTTTGCATCAAATTCCTCCCCCACCCATTACAGCCATGGTTTAACTGTGCATTTAAGCACATGTTTAACCACACAAGTAGTACTATACACATCAATGAAACTACCTGCACTTAAAATTAAGCACTTGTTTAAGGGCAAGACATAGAGAGAGACACATAGTGGGATTTTAAAAACCCCTTGAGCATTCAGTGGAAGTTAGGTGCTTAATGCGCTTAAGAGACATTTGAAAATCCCACTGAGATGGTGTATCTGCAGCTGAATGCCTCTGGAAATCTGGCAGTGAGGCTCAGAATGATACAGTGATTGATTGCAGAGAGAATTACACGTCTAATGAAGTCCTGATTACAAAGAGAATTTGCAACAGATATGGCTAAAATTGGTGCAAGGGTTGGCTCCTTTTTCTGAAGCATCTCTTGCAGCTCAATCCAAAATAGCACTTGGCTGATGTGTAATTCTGTGAGCTACCCAAGCAGCACCTCTCAGGGGTCTCACAGGACCAGTCAGACAGCTTGTGGCACATTTATACTTACCTGGGGTATATGTTACCCTGTACAGCGGTCAAATACCCCAGTCCTCCCTGCCCCTTCCTATCTCACCAAATCCTGCAGCAGAGGTTTCTCCACACTCTCCCTTCCACTGGATCCTACACTAATCCCTCAAAGAAAGCCCAAACACCCAGTCTCCAGCTCTGACAAAATCATCACTCACCCACCAATGCGTCCAAACGCCCAAGGACACTCAGAAGCTGAACAAACACCTCTAATGAAGTGATATAATTTTTCTAAACTAACAAGAAGAAGGTGACCTGAGCCCTCAGGTATGAACCCTAATGGACAACAAGCCAAGGAGATAAGCCTCTGCTTTCCACACAAGCTAACAGAGGTCACCCTGGCCAGAGTTTGAATCTTTCTGGCAAGCAGCTCACTGCAGCTCTACACCTGGCTGGGTTTAATTTGTTATTTATGTCAGCTTTGCATATTTGTAAAGTTCAAGGGTTTATTGCCCTGGCCTGACCTTGCCAAGTCAGAGCTCACATGTGGTTCTCTAGTAGCAATTTCTTTCTAATAAACTTTACTTGAAAGAACATGTGTGATAGATTTTGTTGATGATTAAAAAGAAAAGGGCTATGTTCATTGTTAGCCAAGCTGGTTTTGAAGTTTTGTTGGAAGTCACCTCTGTTCTCATTTTTAAAAAAATGTCCCATTCCCCCTCACCCCTTTATTTTACTGCACACCCTAATTATGTTTCATGTTGAAGCATGTAGCATTGTTTGCGTCTATACAGTAAAGACACTTCCCCCGTGTGCTTATTAAGATCATTAAATTAAAGCGCATTGTTCAGAGTTGTTCTTTAATCAGAGCATGTGCAAGCACCAAAACCTGTGCACACACGAGAGCATGAAAGTGCAAGTCTCTGATGTGCAAACACGTATAAAGCAACCAATGCCTGACGCATTCTTTACCAGCCCCAAAGACTGTTGCTCCTAATTCACTTTGGTTTTCCCTGTTAACAAAGGAAACAAATATTTTCTGCCCCTACAGGCTGTGTAACAGGGCACGATCCTAGCTCTGTAGGAAGAAATACCAAATTCCCTTCCCCTTCAAAGGGCTTAGAAATCCATTCCCTTACTCAAAAACAAATAAGCCAGAGGTTCCCTGGGAAGTGGAACTTCTAAAACCTGATATCCTGACCTTGCTGCAGTGTAGCTTCTCATGTCCCTAAAAGCATGGTTGTGCCTGTGTTGTTTTACCCTACTGCTTCATAACCAATGCTTCCAGCCACCTGCATGCCATCCACTTTGGGGATGGTAAAAACTGAGGAACTTATACTTGTGCCCATGGACCTGGCTATTCTTCTGCTGAGTCTGGCTGACCTTGTCTGAGTTTAAGATTTATTAGAGGTAGATGGACAGGCAGACAACGTGACTGCATAAATCACATTTTCTTATAAAACCCAGCTGAAAGTGTTATAACACTGCTACCACATCCTGAAATCCTTACTTCCCCTACAACTCTTTATTTTCTCACAGTTTGTTATGTTTTCAGCTCGGGATGTAATTCTGGACCAATAGCACTGAAGGAAGTTTTCATCTGCTGTATGACAGCAAGTTAGCGTGTGCTTCTCTGATTACTTGAAGAGCATGTATGTGCAAGTACCTTCCTGAATCAACAGCTTTGATTGTAAATCATTTGAGGCAGGATTGCCATTTATTAAACGTGTGCACAATGACCTGCCTGAGATCCCTAACACTACTGTAAAATGGCTAAATAAGTAAATAATAGTGACATTCATGCTCTGACAGCAGCTGTGAGACTTTCCATTAAATGAAGAGCTCAAGAGGCAATTGCATCTAATAGTCAAAGCAGGGACTAGGAAACTGAATTTCTGGTTGTCACTCACGGAGCAGGGTCAGGATGTGCTGTAAGTTACTTCTGCCTGAAGAATCAGTTCTTAGGTCCCCCTGTGAATGGGACGCTGGCCTAAGAAGTGGTCAGCCTGACACAAGCCTTTCCTTTAGTAAGTAGCAAAGGACACTAGTTTGAGTTACGCTTAGGGTGGGTTGGCCCGTAAAAGCTGCAGGGCAATCAGGAATGATCAGCAGTGTGCCAACTGATTATAAGAGCTCAGCCTGCAGTCCTGTCTGAGATTTGCTTTTCCCAGTGCCACTAAACCAAATCAGAAATCTTATTTCTTATCTTACTTTTGTATCAGATGACGTTTCAGAAAAAACAGGCAATTTCAGCAAACCATAACAGACAGGTATGCAGGTTTGTATGTATTTATATATACATAAATATATATATATGTACACAACTCCAAATAATTATTTTTGTCTTTCCTTTAGTTTCTCTATTTCTTTGGCACCAGTGTCTCCATATGCATTCTTCTCATCCTGTTCACTGCCCTTACCTTTCCAAACTCTTTCTTCCTTCAAATTCTTCAAAAAATGCTAAAGATAGTTTGGCAAAAGCACATTTTTTGTAGGGAATAACAAAATTAAGGGAACCCAAATCCAAAGCAAAAAGGTACAACCAAGAGCACAGCAAAACTGGGGCTTCCAAAGCAAACTGGAAAAGTTTCAGCAAAGTCCTAGCCTTTATTCTGATTACAGCTTAATTGGACACCCTGGTGTTTGAAGGGGCTTGGTGGAAAATAAAACAAATGTGACTATTGTTCTTAGAATAAGTATTACAATAATAATCATTCTTTAAGCATTAGTAGTGCCTTTCATCTAAGGACCATAAAGCACAGTGCAAACATTAATGAACTAAGCCTCTTGGTGTTCCTATAAACAAGGTAGACATTTTAGACCCATTTTTTAACATAAGAGTGGGGCCCAGGGAAGATAATAGCAATTTGGGTTTTTACATTTGCTGTTGGCTACTTAATTCTATGTAGATTTGGGATCAGCAGTAAGTATTTTATTTTCAGAAGTGACAAATATCCCTGATTCCAATGGCTTTTAACATGTAACATCTCTAAAACTCAAGTCATACTTTAGTTGCTTTAAAAGTATGTGCTTAGATCGCTCTGTCTCAAGATCTCTGCCAGAATCAGAAAGCTTGTGCAAGGACTGGAGGAATTTAAGGCTCCTGGTTCCCAGTCCCTTCATCTACACAGTAGTCTACCATGATTTTCATAGTATAGTTAATGTCCTGTAAAGACCTAGACATAGTCTTCACGTTCAGCATGAGTAATTCTATTGAATACAATATTGAACACAGTGAATACAGTTGATTCAGTGTGCAGAGGTTTTTACAGGGTTGGGCCTCACATATTTCCTTTCTAGTCTTTAGAAATTCTCGGATGGCTTCACATACCCACCCAAGAGTTTAAAATATGAAATGGAGCTAAATCCCCACAAACCCTTGTTTTATCAACCTTTCCTAACTCTTCGGTGATTGGTTAAGAAATTTGTAAGCATCATTTCCCAGGCATTGGCTTAATAAGATGCTTTCACCCTTGCTCTCAGCCAATCCAAGTGCTAAACTGAACACTGCCCAATTTATTTCTTAACAAGGTCCTCTGCTATTGAAACCAGTATGAAGTGCAATTATGGGCTTAACATTCAACTGTTAAATTATCCTCCCAACGTCTTTCCAGGCCACTCTCTTAGCTCTTTGGAAGAATATTTTATTGGAAAGGGTAAATGTATAAAAATCTACTGTCGAAACACTTAACAAATCTCCCCTGTCAGGCCAGTAAACTGTAGTCCATCCACTCAGATCAGAGATTGCTGTTTCTCTGTTCCCCCTTCCCCACCTCCCTTTTCTTTGTTTAAAATATGCTGACCACACAGTGACCTCTCGTAACCCATTGGTCGAAAATTACAACCAGCCACACAAACAAGCAGCTCGAGGTCAGAAAGAGCAGGGTCTGCTAAAAGTTAGTAATCATACATTAATTCCCTGACATAATTAATCAAAATGAACCACCGTTATCTAGCGCGGAACCTTTAACCTATTACAAAGGGGTCAATTTGCAAACCACTTGAGCATGGGAGTTTGGTACAAATAGCATACTCCCTTCATCTGGGATGCCCTAAGTAGGCAAAAATGCCTTTGAAGTCCCAAATCTACCAGATTTAGATATAATTTCATCAATCAAGTTAAAAGGCTGCCTTCCCTCCAAAAAGGATTTCATGTAGATCTGTCATCTAGCTCTGTTCAGTGGGTGACTGAAAATCCATTTGTTAGGCTCTTTTTGTCAGGATGGAGTAGGCTGCAGTTGGCTCTACATGTCAAAATAGCTGAAAGTTTATCAAATTGAAAGCTAAGAGGCATGATTTGTGTTAGAACCTGCACTGGTTTGGTGAAGGAAGCAGTAAATCTCAGCTTTGTTATGCCAATCAGCTCCAATTCTAGAACTTAATTGTGTTTTCATTTGATATGACTATAATTGTATCTATATAGCACATGCAGCTATTCATAGGGAATCAGAGACAGGACTTCACACATCTGTACAGATCCCAGGAACATGCTGCCTTATGATCCTTTACACTCTCACCCAAGCAAAGTCCCTATGAATTGGTATTATCTCCATCTTAAAAGGAGGGAACTGAAGCCCTGATCTTTCAAGGGATTTTAGTGCTCGGTTCCTTTTCAGATCTTAAATATCCACTGAAATCAACATGAATCAGGCATCTCAACAGGAATCAGGAGCCTAAATACTTTTAAGATTTGGGTTTAAGCGGCGTGTCCAAGGTCACACAGGAGGAACTTGCAGCAGAGAGAGGGAGCAGAATCCAGGTCTCTGAAGTCCACTGAATCAACCTTCCTCCATCAGATTTAAGATCCCTACAGTCCACAGAGTCTCCCTTGAGTGTTATCTAATTCGCTTTCCTAGGTACCAATACAAACACTCCTCCATATGTATATTTAATGTATTTATTTATTGCATGCAAGAATGGATGAGCTGTGGAGTTTTAGAAGAATATCATCTTATCCAGTGATACCATATGTCACACAGGTGAATCTCGAGGGTTTTATGATGTTACAAAGACCCCAAAATAGAATTAATTTTAAGCCATTCACTGAATCTCATTTTCTGTGTCATATAATATATGACCACAACAAAGGTGTCAAAAATATTTTAAATTACTTTATATTACTATTAGTACAAAAACTACATTTGGAAAGTATCACACCTACTTAAAAAGTTTCTGGGAAATGTAAAACAAAGTCATTGTTAAGGTCAGTGTTTCAGCAGAGGTCACTTGAACTACAATTCCCAATATGCACATGGAGTTGACATGTCTGGCTTTTAAAACAAAATCACAATTCATCATCTGGATGTCGGATCTGTGGCTTATGAGTTCCTGGTGTCTGAATGATTATGACACTTATAAAGTATATTTTATTATTACAGCCCACTCATTGCCACTCTCCATATGTGAAGTGATGGATATTTTAAATGTAATTCTACTTATTTATATTTATATCTTACTAGTGACAGGTAAAAAGCATCAACAAATCACTGCAATTTTTAACTAGTCAGAGACAAGATTTATTTTTAGTATAGTTAGTATGCACACTGTGGTTATTAGGAAGAATGATTCCCACCCAGAGAATCATTGTTTAGTCATGTTTAATTAAAATAAACAAAACGAAACAAAACAAATAAAAAAAAAAAGAAAGCAACCTCAAAACATTCCGAAATGTCACACAAAGGTAAAAGGGAATGGTAGACATGCATATCACAGTAAGTCTTTGTGTAGAAACTAGGGGCCAGTCTGTGCTCACCTCTGACTGCTAAAAAGGCTGGTCCGATGCAGTGATCCACCAGCCAAGAGCCAGGAACTGTAGCAGCCTCTGGAAATTAAGAGGATAAAGCTGTCTTTAACAAGAAGAGATGAGATTGCCTGCAACATACTATTTCAGCAGATTGTTACATTTTCATATTAATTAAGTACATAATTAATTTATTAATACTTTAATTGTTCACAAAGTTAAGACTATGAGGGACTTATTTAATGGATAGAGCCCTAGACTGGGATGCAGCAGTTCTGGCTCAGGTTCCTCCTCAGCCACCTGATTTTCTGTAGAACTGTGAGTAAAGATCCTTTGCTGTTAAAGACCAGCAATGACAAAGAGGTGCTTGCACGTGGAGGTGAACAGGCCTATGTAAGTTCCTGGACAGAACAGAACCTTGGCAGAGCATCTCATCTATGTGCTGTCATTATAATGATATCGTCATCAAGACAAGTTAGCTTTGTACAGTCTGTAAGATACCTTTGGCATTGTTAGGGACCTTCAAGAAGGGCAAATGCTTCTTCCCCAGCCCAGCAATACTTCCAGTCTGTAAGGAGAGCTGGCATCAGTTCTCAGGGCAGCTGGACAACATGCCAGACAAAATGGGGAATGTTGTATTTCTACAGCTCTTCTCCTGCCAGAGGGGCTAAAACTCATCACCCAACACCTGAAGCACAAATAACATTGACCTGCTTCCTCAATCTCATTTCAGAGATCCTTTTGCTCATAAGTGTTACAGCTGCTCCAAGGCCACAGCTCTGTGTATACCTCTTAGAAAGAGTGGTACTGGAGATGTACTGTAGGTTGGGACCAAGGGCCAAGGTGAGAAAGCCCTCTTTCAATTCTGGGCAACTCTGTGCCAGGGGACAGGACAGCGCTAGGATGCTGAAAGGTTGTTGGCTGCATAATCACAGGTGCCTCCCAAAAAACTTCCTGCTTTGCTCCACACCCAGGCCTCAAGTGTGCGAGCTGAAAGTCTCACATTAGACTGTTGGGAGATTTTGTAAATTGGCAGAAAACTTGAACGCTTATGTCTACTTCAGTCCACACGCTGTACCAAGTCACTGCATGCTCTACCACAAACTACTGAAACCCTCACTTAGCATATGTGTAAAATGAGTATAGCTATAATTAATGACCTCCAGGGTCTCTGGTAAAGCCATTTAGCATTTGTCAGGCACTTTGTGGGCTTTTGGGTCAAAACCAATAAGTGCAAGGTAGCATTATGAAGAGTTTCATCCTCAAGTTATAATGATATATAATAGCAGGATCTTCAAGTTACAAATAAAATCATATTGCAGAAACGCATAACATAGAAAATGCAACTGGACACTTAACACACCCAAATAGACTTAAGGGTGTATAACACACAGATGTATTCTGGACCTGGGCATTTACAGAGGCTTAAACGTGTTTTCGCATAGGTAACTTCCGTTGCTGTTAACAGACAGGAAACAAGTGTGAACACACCAATTGCAGCAATTTACTTACAATGTTACGCTGCTCTAAGGTACGAGTTACCTTGAGTTCATGTGATAATACCACGCAAAGGACAAAGGGGTTGCTGGTAGCTCCTTCTGCAAAACCGCCTAAGCTGCAAAAGCTTGTGAGTCACACTCCAGAGCATCTGCAAGGAAAAACATATTACATTTTCCAGGCCACCAAAACTCCTGCTCAAAGTGGGAAACTTGCACATGTTCAGTCTATTCCCTCCCCCACATACCCTGTCTCAACTCCCACGGGATAGGGAGTTTATTAGTTAATACTTGAGCTTAAATCTTCTTCTGAGGAGGTGATGAGCATCTAAGGCTCTCCTCCCTTCTTGCACAGAGATGAAAGTTTCTTAGCTGGCCCGGTCACTCCAACCTCCCCCCCCACCCCCTTCCTGGAAGAGATGAATCCCCGCTGAAGAAATGTGAAACCTCTGGCCACCCAGCATATTCTTCAGAAATAAAAGCATCTTCTCTGAGAAAATGCATGCATGGAAGGAAGCACAATGCAAGGCAAGCTCTACTTGCATAGAGCTGTAGGAAATAAAAGGTAAAAGCCAAAAAAAGCCAAACGGAGTGGTGTTAAGATAACAACAGGACATTGTTTTGATCCCAGGAGATCCTGTGGTTTCTCTTTTTAATAGTGTCACTTCGAGTAACTTATAAGGGAGGCAGGGAAGGTGACACAATTTTATAACTCTGCAGGGGCTTCACACCATGGGACAAGATTCCTATTGTACTGAGGAGTATTGGAAAGAAAAGGGGAAAAAGGAAAAAAAAAAAAAAGCTTGCAAAGCAGATCTAAAATTACACCTATTCTCAAGGAAGATACAAATCTAGGCCAGAAGGATTGCTCATTACAATGAACTCCTAGGAACTTTTCTAGCAAACACTTCACAGGTATTTATCAACCTAGCTGAGAGCAGGTGAGTAGGAGCAGAAAAAATAAAAAAAAATCAGCCTAGCTTTTCCCCACAAAGCCCTCAGCCCAGTTTCTACAAGTGATCAGGTGTTGTTTTGCATCTTCCCAGAGCCTAAAATTTGTTCAAGAAGCCTCCACCTCCAGTTCATGAGAAGTGTATGGCAGGGAGATGATAGAAAAACCAAAAATTACAGACATGACTGATTCTCATGACTTTCCCACCCAAGATCACATCCAGGCAAGTACAAAATCACTTTTTTAGCTAACAGGGACGAAGCAAAACAGAGGACAGGGCTTGCAGGGTGGATTACACTCGGGAAAGGCCTAGTTCTCTAAGGTGCAGCCCCTGCGTATCTCTCCTCCCAAGTCAGATCCCTATGTTTCCCATTGCTTCCTGCAACCAGATCCTGCTTGATGTATTTTTCACTTGGCCAACTACCCTTACCCAGCTGCACCCCACATGGAGACAGGACACTTCTAGTAATTCCTGAAAGGGTTTCTGTATTGCAGAAATACAAAATCGTGTACTAAGCAGTGGCTTTTCAGCTCTCCCTTTCCTCAGTCCCATCAATGGCAGCAGGGGTGGGCACAATCCACAGCACCAACAAGTTCTGGACTACTTGAGTTAGCTGGTGTACCCCATACAGGTACAGACAGTAGTTTCAGAGCCTGGCATAAACAAATCGGTTGCAAAATTCAAGCCTCAAAGTTGGAACAAACCAAAGATGCTGCCACTCTCTTACAAGAGAAAATCATAAACTGTTAAATCCAAAATAACAGAAAGCAGGAAGATTCAGAGGGAGAAATGAAATGCAACAAAACTCTGTGGGCATCTGTGACTTTTAAACAATAATGTAAATCCATGAGAATAATTACAGTGGGATGGCCCCCGGTGTCCCACTATTATTATTGTGAAATAAGGTTTTCAAAGATCTTTATCTAAGCTAATTTCAGCTATTTGGTACAGAACTTCTTTTATTCCCTTCCCACTCTGCATCACACAATGCTCTTTTTGGTGTTTCCGTTCACACAGCGGGCACTGATGCCTCCTAGGAGAGGTGTCAAAACTTCTAATAAAATGACTGCTCACGCAGAAAGTCTCACAGCTGAAATTTTGGAGTCGTACAAACTCCCACACAAAGCAGGGCTGTCAGATCAGATTGCAAGGTGTCAGTTTACCCAATTCAAACCTGAGGTTCTATTAAAAAAATGCACAACAACCCCCCCTACACACACACAAATGGAAAACGTCAATCAAAAGTAATTAATAGTTTTTCTTCCTCTTCTGCGGTCTAAAGAATGCCAGGAGACAATATTCTGTAAACTCAAACGACTGATGAATAACATTCGTTCGAAAATCAGATGCATGGTAAAACATTCACAGGCGTCATCGGTGCTACCTGAAGACTCTACTCCAGGCACACTACTCTCCCAAATTCCTCGGCAGCGTGTGTGCTGAAATGTGCTGCACAATGTAAAGTTTCGGAGGTGACAGAAGGCGTCAGTACAGATGGGGAGGACAGATGTGGGGTTAAGCCAGATGTGAGGGAAAGAGCTTGGGGCCAGATTTGAGCCTTCAGCACCCATCATTTACGTCAAGGAACTGTGAATGATCTCATTTCCCAAGTCATCTAGGGCAAAATATGGCTTTGTGTAGAGGAGCCAATACTTACGGGAATTTATAAAAAAAATAAAGAATCCTATTGAGCTTTACTGAGACCTGCAAAGATTTAAAACAAGTTCCTTCAAGCTGAAAGCCAGAGTTCTTCATTTAACCAGCTATATCTGCATAAAAGGCTCTTCAACTCAACATCAGACAGTGCACCAAGTGCTGGACCGCTGCTTTATACTTTATTTTCAATAATTAGGTGTGGATTTACTCACAGAAGAATATAGAGGGACTAGCATGCTTCTAGCCCCAAACCCCTTCTTCCCCGTTAGACCACTAATTCCTATTCCATGCTTGATCTAGCCCTTTCGTGGATCTCACCTGTATATCTTCCCCCAGCACAGCCATGGATGTGTTGCATCTGGTCCATGTAGATGGAAATGCATTAGTAGACAAGCAACTATGAATACAGAAAAGAAAAATCCTCCTGTTTCTTTCATATTCCTTACTCTGGGGAGGAATACTCCTACTTTGGCTTAGCTTCCTTCCACCTAATCAGGGATTTTTAGGAGACAGACCTCCCTGACTGGCAAAGTTAGTTCTCTCCAACTGCATATCACCCTCATACGTGAGTTATCCCTAACTCAACTTCAGGCAAACCAATCTGACTCAGCAAAGGGTGGCCATTAAAACAGTTGTGCAGGGGCAGGGAGGCGGGGGCGGGGGGGAGTTCTTGCTATTCCCCATTCAGTTCGCTATGTAAAACATGATCCTACAACGATTTATGGTTAAGCATTACGTCCCCAGGTAACCTCCTGAAAGTCAATTGAACGGCAAAGAGAAGTTTCTCAACATACGTGCTGAAGTCCTTCATGGTTATGGGCAGTAAATGATTCTACATCATCCCCTCTCACCATCTAACACCTGCGGTGTTTTTATGGACAGACGTCACATACATGTTCTTGGCATGTTCTTGGTTTTTTCCAATATTTTTTTTTTTTCTCTCCCTCTTTTTCTACGTATTTTTGGAACATATTGGCTACACTACTCTTCATACAGCTTTAACCTACTCTGAATGGTAAGAAGTAGTATATGATGCAGGTAGCTCCTCCCAGCCCACTTGGAAGCAATCTAATGGAAAGAGGACCACAACTCTGGATACCTTTGAAGCACCAGGCCTCTAAGTCGTTGCTGCTGTTGTACCCCATAAAGCTCTTTTCTTTTGTTCTCTTCTTGAGACTGGTTCCTAGTACCCTTCAGACATTTTATTGATCTTTCTCCCCCTCTAGCTCATACATGCTAATTGTACCTCTGTAGCAAAACAATCTTATTATCATGTTAATTAGTGGGAGGGTTGTTGAGGGTTTCCAGTTCATTACCTGCTAATTTCAAGATAAATGAATCCACAGGTTACTAAGTAAATAAGGTCACCTATCAAGTACTTGTAAACGTGTTTGTAAACAAGGAGGGGAGATGGGGAGGGAGAGAAAGGGAAGTATGTTTGGTTTGGATGGTGGGAAGTAGCTTTGGATACGGATTTGGCATCCCATGCTGGGGTGACTCCATTTTCCTTGAACTCATTTGTAATGGAAAGTGAATGTTTGCTGTCCACCTGGTTCCCCAGTGGGACGTTTCCTCCCTGCAACTACTTTGTGCACTCAAAGGGCCCTTTGTGAGCAGATTACTCATTCGGAGGTTTGGTTGATTGTTGCTGCCTTTTGTGGTGAAAGCCAGGAGTGAGGACATGCACTAGGCAATACAGCACCAAAGGGGGAACAAAAAAGCATGGTAGCGTGAGTCACAGTAACCTCCCCCTCCACAAGGCTCAGGGTTATTCATATTGCCTTTATAAACAGGGCAACAGGACAAAGGAATTCACTGGGAGAGGGGAAATAAACAGTCAGATCCTCTGCTGGAGTAAAATGACATATTGCTTTGAAATCTCTGCCTTTACACCATGCCCCAAATCTCTAAGAAAATGACTCTTTGAGTGGGGCAAGCAAATAAAAGAACCATGTAGAAAAGCATAGCTGAACCATGGGGTTTGAAGGGGTAAATTATCAGGGGTCAAAATGGAAAGTGATACAGAGGAGGCTCCCTTGGGCTCTGTCCTCGGACCAGTTCTGTTCAATGTGTTTGTTAAAGCCTGTGAAATAAATATGTGTATTAAATGTGTGTGGTCAGCCAGATCACTGAAAGGAGAGAGAGCAATTCAAAAAGATCTTGATAAGTTGGAAAAATGGCATGGAAAAAATAGGGTACCAGTCCCTAAGGGCAATTTCAGAGTCCAAGTCTGAGTGGGAATAAAGTACACGAATACTGGGTGAGCCTAGCAAGGTGGTGATACTTCGTTAAAGGATGTGAAGAGATGAACAGATCTGAAGTTAAAGAGGAAAGAATGCTGTCTTGAAGTTGTGGACAAAGTAAATGTGATATTAGCATGTATAAGCAGAAATATTGCCTGCCAGACTCCTGAACAACCTCCAGCCCATGCAGTGTTGGCTGGGGCCAGGTTTAGAGGGAGAGCAGAAAGATCAGAGCTCCAGGGAATTTGGCCCATGAAAAAAGAGACTGAATGAACACAATTGCTTTAACTGAGGGTCTTCAGAAATTTAAAAGATGAAAGAAGGGAATAACCTACCCTCCAGAGCCACGCTGGCCAGGCCAGAAAGTAAAGAGTTTACTTTACAGCCAGAAGGATTCAGGTTAGGGGAAAAGTTCAGGGGGCTACATACAAATACTTACTGTAAATTTTGGGACCCAAGAATATCTAAGACAGTCTGGCAAATGCAATAAGGGACCTGTGGCAGGCATGTATCCTTGTGGTGAGGCTGTAGACTTGGCAAGATACCATACTCAGATTTTAAGCAGCAGTAGAGACCTGTGTTTAGGCATCTGAATCATTCCCCAGGCAAAACTTCTCAAAGCTATGGACAGTGAAACACTGGAGCAGTTTGCTCAAGGATGCTCTAAAGTCTTTATCTTCAGAAGAAGATGGGACAGCCTGCCCGACTTGGTGTACTGAGCTCCAGCAGATTTCCACCAAAACCACCTCAGGTCCTTCTCATTTTCTATCTAGATAAGAATTCACTCCCTTTTTCCAGCTGTGGTGCTAATGAATTCACCTGTTTAACCTATGCCTGAATCCGTTTCAGAGGCTTGGAATGGTTCATAAAATCTGGTGTTCAACCAGGGTGGTCCAATGGGTTAGACCCGAGCTGACACAAGAGCTGGGAAAACTGCAGTGAGTAATTCATCTGCCACATCCCACCTTTTTCTCCAAGGGAGAGGTTTGAAAACATTCTTCCAGTTTGGCAGATTTGATTCAAATTCTGTTTTAAAGATACACTTGTGGTAAATTTTTCTTTTCTTTTTTTTCCCCTCCAAGTTGCTTTTAAAATTTGTTATTAGTGCCAGGAGCTCTGTCATATGAGTCACCTGATCTTCTTCCACCAGCCAGATGAGCATATAGCAACTTGTATCATCAGCTTCCAAGGGTGAATGATCATGAGAAACAAATTTAAAATTGCTTGTTGTGAGCATGAAAGATAGAAATAACCATTTGAATGTTTGCTAAGAACAAGTGGGAAAGCACCACAAAAAACAGGCTAGGCACATCCATTTAGTTTTCTCCCTCTCTCCCCCCTCCTGCCCATTTTATTTGAAGAGCTATGGATTTTTTTTTTTTTTAATTTTAGATAAATTATTAAGTAGAAATAGCCTCCTTTTTGAGGAGTGGTTAATATCAAGTGACTGTGAAACACAGCAAGCCCTTCTCTGAACTCTGAATTGCTTGTGTATTTATTTGGATATGAGCAACTCCGGGATTTTAAATTTCAAGAACAGCACTTATGAGGAATATTCAGCATGATCTTATTATTGTGAATAAACAGCTAAAATATATGCATGAAACACAATCAAAGAGGCTTCAGCATACATATTTATTTTATTTTCACCTGCTTGCCATACAGGGTCAAAACAGACTTTGAGAAACAAGGTTTTCTGCATTAATATTTTTAAGTGTGCTTCAGAATTTTGGGGTTGTTTTTCTGTAATTAAATGTATAACTAATCCAATGCTTAGTAAAATAGATTCAAATGTTTGTATTGTCTGGCTTTGGCTTCCCTTTCAGAACACCTTTAAAGTTTCTGTGTAAAACGCAGATACTCCAGAGGCATCATGTTTTAACAGTCCAACTGGCATCTGAAACACTGAATTCTCCCTTCTTCTTTTTTTTAATTAAGATAATAAATTGGTCTTAAATTATCCCTGAAATCAGACCAGTGTTGATTACAATGGGTCTCATGCTGTGACAGCTCAAGATGATGTTATTTTTATTCCTTTTCAACGAGATCTTAATCTCTCCCTGCGTGTAAACAAATTGTCACAGTAACCTTGTTCTTTAATCTCCCAGCTGAAGACCTTTAAAGCATTGGGAGATAACAGATCTAACTGAGATTTCATCAGCTTTCAGGCTTTTACAGATATGCTGCATGCCTCTCCCACTGCTGCAGTCTTTAAATGTTGAAGGAGAGAAGCGCACATTACACTCAAAAGCTTTCCTTAAACGTTTGAAAATAGCATCCGCCTAGCAACACGCGATTTGAGGCTCACAACCACAGACAAAATTTGGCTGCAGGCACAGCAAGCCAAATTGCTACCTGTTGTGGCTGGTGCAGAACTGTCCCACTGGCTCTCCTATCACCCTGGCTTACCCCAGTCAACCTTGCTAAAAAGGTTCTAATGCTCAGAAAAGCATTATACGTCAGGAAGAAACACCAGCTTGAATTTCTTAATCTTTCTCCTGGGAAAGGAAAACAACTTCAAGGAGCAGTCAGTAAAAAGAGGAATGAAAAGACCAGGGGTAACTTGCTGCTTTCCCCCTCCCCCCAGCCTCCTTCCACATGCTTTGCAAATATGAACTAATTTATCTTCTAATGCAACAGATACATAATTATACCTAGTCAGCTACTACAAAATGGGGAAAAGAGGCAGCAGGCAGCAAAGTTATTTGCCTAAGGCCCTGCAGCCTGTGTCCGACCCAGCTCGCAATCCATGACCAATAGCCCACCCTGGGGAATCCAAATCTTCATCCCTCCTGCTCCCCTGAAAATTCTGGAGCAAGCTCCAAGGATTATCTAGCAGAAACCAGTTACTGATGTTAAGTTCCCCAAACTGTTCTTTCCACTGGTGCATGGCAAGGATAACACTACCAACTCCTCCTGTAAATACTTCTTTAAAAAAAATAATGTCAAAAACCTGTATGTCAGGCTACTTCAGTGCATTCAGATGAGCATTTTTCATGTTTGAGGGCATGTAAGCATCATTATTCATAGTGGTAGGACTGGGAATACTCAATAGCATCCATAAACCTGGTGTGCATTTCCTTACAGGTGAACATTATTTGTGAGTAGACATATGGGTACATTTTCCAAACACTATACAGGAGCCACTGCACACACACACACAAAAAATCTGTTCCTGTTAAAATGGCTTTTGCTCAGGCATCTATTGATGTTTGGAAAATGTGCTCCATTTATTTACTGGCATGCCAGTTATCTGTCTATATAACAATGTTTTCTGTCAAGTCAAAAAATTTATTGTTCCTACAGTTTAAACTCTTTCATTGAAAATTCAGCCAAAACTATTCTGAGGCTGACAGAAAGGCCTCTCTACAAACAACATAGATATCTGCATCAGGTTTTCAATAACGTTGTCTTAGATTTACTACTGACTTTCATTTGTTTTAATATGCTTCCACATCAAATTTAAAAGCATTTCATACATTTCAGAGTATTTTAAAGTTCTAGTAGATTTGTGTTAACAGCATACAAGTACTAAATAAATATACATACATAAACATATATATAATAAAAATCAATTTGCATTAACATTACCATCAACTGGGAACTATTTCTTCTGTATGTTTGGCTTCCTGAGAAATCTGAGGTAACAAGCACCTTTTGGAAAGAAAACAGGCAAAACTCAACTGCAGAATCTTAAACTGATGAGGCACATTACACCCAAAATTTCTTCATCAGGAATAACAAAATGATTCAACAGTAATAGAAAAAAAAAAAAAAA
>VXBJ01003379.1:1946665-1974462 GCA_013400055.1 Nycticryphes semicollaris
CACACCAAACCAAGTTTCTCAACATGAAATTATTCTGCAACTATCTCTCAGGTATGTCAGATTAATAACCAAGAGAAGAAAGGGTCCAGAAAAATGAATCTGAGGACAGAAGAAGTTGCACTCAAGAGGTTTGCAACACCTACTTTTTGTTCAGAATGATTTTTTTTAATACTGAAATTCCTTCAGCTTCATTTTTACTACCTTCTGCCACAGAAAATTTAGGCTACTGGACATAATGAGCTCAGGGATGTTTTCAGAAAATCATGCTTACTCATACTTTTCTGAAAATATTTTAAGTAGATAATAGGAAATATTTGCTTACTCCATTATTTGCCAGCAAACTGGTAAAGTGACAACATACAGAGCTGAGTTTGGGAATATTTACCAGCTGAAGTTTGAAACTGAACAGCAGTAAACACTGCTTGCAACGTAAGGGGAAAAGAGCTACTATTGATTGTTCCCTATTTTTATGTTTCATAATTTAAGTATTTTTTTTAATGTTAAAAAAAAAAAACACAAAAAAACCCCAAAACCAAACACAAAAGGTCTTTGTCCATGGTTGAGAGAGGTTTGATTGCATATTCTCCCTGTGACTGTGTACTTCTGACTGCATGCCAAACTCAATTACCGAATCTCCCTGTTATCTCCATCATCCCCAGTGATGAGAGAAGGGACAGCCATCAGCAAAACCTGTTGGATGTGAAGCCAGGGCAAGTATTCAGCCCTTCACAGCTCTAAGAGAAGACAATTAAGCTATCCCACTGCAACAGAGTAAACTACACCTTTCTCAGTTGCTTTGCTATGGATAATTCCTACCTGCCTCAGACACATAGGTGAAAAAATACTTAAGATACTTACATTATCACCTGAAACTGTCTCACCACTTCTATTCTTACAACAACCAGGTTACAGTCCAAGATAACAAAAATACACAGATTTTACTGTGATACCAAAATACACTACAGAAACACTCTACTCTGAAACTAGCTTCCAAGTCACTAAACATCCATCCTTTCTCCCTTTAATCCTTCCAGAAAGAAGACCTCCCTGACAAAACATCATTAAAAATGCATAGTGGTTTTAAGAGCTAAAGGGAATGGCTTTAAATGTAAATATCAGTGAGAGTCTCCGGTCTAGTTTCTGCAGCTGCAGTTCAAGTCTACATTAGCACCATCTATTTCTTACCCCAGCACAGGCTAGCAAAATACCATGAGCCTGGACTAAGCATAACTTGTCCTGCAACTTCTGTAAGAGTGAAGATCCATTTTCTCCCTGAGCAACACACTAATTCATCAGCAGAGACTAAAATATGGCAAGAACAAATAGCAGAGAGCAGAGCCACTGAGCAAGAGGAGGGGGAACGGACTGGAGGGAAAATAAAGACCAAGTAATTTGCTAACTAATGTGACCCAATGGAGCTCCCAATTCTGTGTCACCTGGGAGGGAAGAGGCTGCACCTGTGTGAAACCCCACGTTACTATTTGCATAGCAGAAAGCTCCAGAGGTAGAGTAACTGCCCACCAGGGACCGGCTGCCGTGCAAGGCTGTGTGATCTGTCATTCACAAAGCCCTTGGCATCGGTTTGCCTTTCTCCTATAAGCACATCCTTTGCTCTCAGTAGCGTATTTTGAGCCTTCGGAAATGAGGAGAGACAGGTATCTCCATCCACCACGCTGAACCGACTTCCCTGCAGTGCTGCCAACACAATTTTAAAGCAGCTAGCGTAGAAGATTACTTAAGTGAATTTACACATGATGGCAAATAACTATGCTTAATAAAACTGAGAGAGCCTTAATGATTTAATTTTGGTGATTTAATTTATAAAAGCAAAGCTTAATCATTTAATAGCATCATTAAGAAAACACCACAGGAAGTTTAGAAATAAAGAATCATCCATATCTCCTGAGAAATGAGTTTTCGTCTAACGTTCAGCACTTGACAAAACAAAATGGAAAGCTTACAGCTTCTTAAATAATTGCACTTGAAATATAAGCAATCCCTAAAGAATCCATTCAGCCTCATCTTCTGCAGCACAGAAGAACTGCATTTTTTGTTCACTACAGTGTGAAAGAGGCTTCACAAGGAAGAGACACCACTGGTGATGGGAACGCTTGTATATTTGTTTAGTTAGAGAATGCCTTGTGAACAAAACGCATGCGTCAGGGCAACCAAAAATAAATGTTTGTGTCGAAAGCAGCAGTTTAAAATAAAATCCTACTCTGTCACCACACTTGATGGTGGAAGCATCCCTTACCAGCACAGGCACAGTGTGCATGTGTCTGTGCACACAAAAGCGTGCCTGAGTTCCAAATGGAAATCTCCAAGGACTGGATTAACCAAGAGTTTGCATTGGGGTAATGGAAAATATGACCTCATTAGCACTAGGTTTGTCATTTGCTCCATAATACAAAAGTAAATTACAATGTATTAATGCAGTTAGTGTTGTTTTTAATGTGCACTGGGATACAATAAAAGTTTTTATTGGGGAAGTGTGATGGCATGTTTTCACTACAGCATTAGCACTGGTCTTCTGATAGGGCAGCCAGTCATATTACCCAGTGGAACACTCCTATAATGATGTAGTAAAATTTGACTCTGATATAGTAAAATCTGTTTATGGCAAAGCTGCTTTTTCACACAATTGAGCTGGGGCAGGGAGCAGAAAGGATATAGCTAAAACAATTCTTTTCTAACTATATTTTCATAGAAAGTGCTCAAAACCAACCAAACAAGCAAATATTCCTAGGCTTCAGGCCTGCCCAAAGCAATTGCTATGCCATACTCTTCATTTTCCTTTGCATAGTTCCTGGGCTTCCTCAATTCATGTGTAGGTTTGTCATCCAGCAGCTGCCATAAATTAGCGTCCGCATCTTGGTGAAGGAGCCTAAACAGGAGTATTGTAATTTAACACACTTTTAATAGGCTTGTCGCAGAGTTTTGCATGTACGACCCAGCCCGTGTAAAACAACCTCAGGCACATTCATGGCTTTAGAGAAGGAAGGTGATGGCAAAGAGCAGGGCGGGGGGGTGGGATCCTTTCCTTATTGAATACAGAGCTTGCTTGTGTTTTGTAGTAGTGCTGGCAGCCTGCACCCGCCTGCCCGTGCTGCTTTATTAAGTTACCAAGAACAGGTTTGTGGTATTAATGAAGCTTTGCAGGTGCTACTCCTAAACCATGATTTTGCCTTTCTCGCTTTCCTAACAGGACAAAGAAAGTTTCAGGCATTTAAACTCGATTTCATTGGCCTTCCTAGGTAGTGGCTAGTGATGGTTACCTCATCATCATGCCCTGACCAGACTTCGGGTCACACCAGTCACAATTGTCTGTTCAGCTCCTCTGTGACCAACAAGCCTCACTCCACAATTGCACTGATTTCCAAACTTCAAAACCAAGGCTGAACCCTGGTTTCTGTAGCAGTAACTCAGTGCAAGCTGAGCCTGAGCCAACGCACCAACCTGTACCATGACTGATGGCTGTGGTGCCTCCAGAGTCCAAGTCACTCTCATTGCTAATGTAACCAGGGGAGGTGATGGTGTCTGCACTGGAAGCTTTCATGGGGGAAAAAGGTGGCCCATTGCAGCAGCAGGAGTCAGTGTTCCCATCACGCCCTGAAGATGTAGCAAGAGACTTCATCCAAGAGCCCAGCTCCCATCCACTGCTTTCCTTTCCCCTTCCCCATTCTTCTTTCCCCTTTCCCCTCCCCTTGCTCAAGATCTAGCCTTTCATTTTTGGGGAAAAAACTGGATTTTGCTTTTGTATCTGAAATGCATTGAACCAGCTCGAATATCCCGTTGGAGTGATACATAAAAACAAGAACAGGAGAGCAGAATTTGCTAGGACGAAGCTGTGAGAGACATTCATTAAAACAAAAAGAAAAAGGTAGTCAGAAAGTCCTGAATATGTGTTTGTAATGAATGGACCCAACTAGCCTGTGCCTGTGGCTCTCTTGCTACTCTAGTGACAGTAGTTGAAAGTTATTTATTTGTTTGTAATATACTTTTCCACTGAAACACTTTAGTAATAAAGAGACATGAGGGGAGACACATTAGAAAATGTGCCATACATCAAAATGAAAAGTACCACATAAGCTACATGATAAACGTAGGATAAAATGTACTTTGTTTTCCACACGACAAAGCAATAAGGAAAATGCTGTGTCTGGACTAATTCTGAGCTTGGAACTTCTGCCGGTTATTTATTTTTATTAAGCAAATATACAACCCTGTAAATGTACCTGGTGCTAACTAAACAAGAATAGCATACAGTCCTGGTTCTGAGAAGTTCACAGCCCAACGTGGACAAGACACTGTGCAGGACAGACAAAACAAAAGCCTGTGATTCAGGGAAGTGTTGACATGTTTTAGGTGAAAAGCAGCAGAATTTATAAAAGAAGCAAATAATGTGGCTATTGAAATTCCACATAATCATTAACAGGTATAAACATATCTCCTCTCCTACCCCATTTATTGATTTATTCCCCAGTGGCATATTGTCTAAATCCTACACGGCAAGTCCTGAAGCAAGGACAGCCTTTGTGTTATTTGTACAGTGCTTAGCACCGCTAGGCCCCGATCTTTCACTACGGTCTTTTCTCTCTCTTTTTCCAGCATAGCTAATATAATGAGCAGATTCTGCAGACAAGAGTGAGGGAAGAAAAGCATCTGCAAGACAAGAATCAACAAAATCTGAGGGTGACACCAGGGGACTCTTGTTGGGAAGTGTGAGAGGAGGAACAGAGAGTTAAAGCGGGAGCAGAGGCAGTGATTATCTACTTCTCTTACTTATTTGCTTAGGAGCTCTTGCAGTTTTACTTGAAAATCCACAAGGAGAAAAGAAAAAGTTATTTTGACTTACAAAAGTGAGGAAAGGTCATTAGGAAGACTTGAGAACCAATAAAGCTCTTTAAATCCTTCCTACTTGTAATGCATAGAGCAAAGCTTACAGGAAAGCTGCAGCTAAGAAAATTACAAATGGTAATGCTATTATTTGGCATATAGTTGCCAAAGGCATTCAATATAAAGATTTTACAGAGGTGTCAACTGATATATAGCAAACACACAAACAGTCTCCAGCATTGTAACATATGCAAGGAGAGTTGAGGCTAAATATTAAGCATATGAATTATATATTCTTGCAATGTGAGGCTGAGAAAATGCTTGCTGTGCACCATAGTTAAAATGAGCAATAAATACCAGGGCTAATGCTGGCAATGTCTTGTTGTGGAAGGTTCCTCTAAGCCCCCCTCTCCCAAGTTTGGGTTTCAAACCATTTTCTTCTGGGTTGGATAATGAAGTGATTAGACTGCTCCTTTCTGAGACTGTTACATATTTAAAACAGGTTCCACCGCTGCCTCATTTTAAACATCAGAACCTGTTTTGGGCGCCAGAAATGTGAAACATGAACATCAATAGCTTTCTCCTGCCAAGATAAGAGCTTGCTGCAGAGGCCAAACATATGTCTTTCTTTCTTTCCCTGAGGAGGTTTCTGGATAAGGAAGAGGTGTGTCTGTACCTGAGCTGCTTCAAATGACTCAGACCCATATGGGCCTTTTGTAAACTTCCCTTTGCTCCTTCTCCATGGGGCAGCAAGAGATTTTGGTCTCAAAAAGTTATTGCCATCTGGGTTTAAAAGGCCGGGTCTGCCTGAGATCAGCCTCCCCAGCAAAGGTGGTTTGGGCTGCTGGGCTCTGAGCCCCACGGGAGGTGCGAGCCCTTACAGAGGTGTCTCTGCAGGGCACGTGGCTTCCTCAGGAAGGGTCATCCTGAGTCCTGCCCTTTGGAAGGAGCAGCAGGACTTTGGTGATAAAACCAACAGCCCTGCATTGCGACCCACATCAGTGCCAGCAAAATTCAGGTGAGGCAGACGATAGCAATGCAAATGCCAAGCGCTGTGGCTGCGTTTCAAAGAAAAGCTCTTACACCAGGCCAGGAAAATCAGGATCTGGCTTTGCTGGCCAGCCAAGGCGATGCCTTTGCCGCCTGGGAAGCACTGGAAGCGCTGCCTGTGCCTGACACGCTGGGTGAGAGCCCGCACAGACAGGTCACGCAAGCGGGACAAGGTGCAGCTTTGTATTCCGCCAGCTTGCCCAAAAGGCAAATTAGTTCTCGCAGCTCAGGTTTAATGAACAAAAAGTGCTCGTAGTAACCAGACTCTCACCTCCCTCAAACAAGGTGGGGTAGTGTCAGGGCAAACTCAGCTGGAGACCTGAAGAAAGATTTTCCTTGTGTTTCGCTCTGCTTGACTGACTCTGTGCAACTGAATGCAAGTCTGATCTACCCCTGGCTGCCTCTGCAGAGAGGAGAGACACCTGAGACAGCCTTGTGGCTGGTGGACCAGGATATGTGCCCTCCTGCAGTGACTGCCACCATGTTTGCCTTCTCTTGGGCACAGAAAGCATTGGTTTCATGTTGTGCCCTCACAAGGCAAGAGTGACATAGCTGAGGGGTTCCCCATCCTGGGCTGCTGGCTCCCAGCCCTGGGATACTCCCTAAAGAGAAAATTGCAGCCCCTAACCAGTGTTTCCCAGCCAAGCCAGCAGCTGAAATTTCTTCTGATAGTTTCAGCAGTATATGCAGAACACTGCCCCTTCCAGAGCCATCCCTGCACACTAGATGCTTCCTCACAACTTGAAAGCACAGCCCAAAAAGTTCCCAGAAAAAATTTCAGGCAACCCTAGGAACTTTGTCTGGGTGCAAAAAGGTCCCTTCAAACCTCTGCCATTCTGTGATTCTGTATTTCATTTTTACTTCTTTAAACGTACGTCACTGAAATCAGCACCCCATCAAGCCACCCTTACTGCAGGGACTCACAGGGATTCACACCTGGGCTGAGGGAAGGTGGACATGAAGCCACAGGATAACTTCAGCTTCACCCTTTCTTCTACATTTAAAAGGCCTTAAATGTGATCTGGCCATATCTATACAGCAAATCCCTCCCCAAGCACTGAAATACAGTCGTCTTTAAAGTGGAAACAGCAGTAAAAGAATGTAGACCTGGATGGACATAGGAAAGGGCCCCAAAAAATACCGGGATTTTTGAACAGGGAAAACTATCACTGTTTCATGGGATTTTGTCTCTGGTGAAGAGCCAGAGCTCCTAAATCTTTGGAGTCAGCACTGTCCCATTTTTAAGCAGTTAGGCACTGACAAATAAATGCACCATTTAACTGCCTCTTATTGAAATTAATAGGAATGAATCACCCTGGCATTTTTGAAAAATCTTTCTGAAGCAGCTTAGGTGCCTAAATATCCTTAGCAGCATAGACCTAAGCAACTTTTCAAATACTAGTTAGCTGCTGCTTCCTAATGTGTCTCATAGCACTAAATCACATGGAATAAATGGGGGCTTTTAATGAATGTAAGAGGATGGGGCTTCAGCTGCCAAATTCCTCCTAGCCTTGTGCAAAGAGTGGCAGTAGCTGTGAAGCTGTTCTTCCCTCAGACAGCTGAAAGTCAGGCAAAAATGTTGCACCCAGACTCTTCCAGCTTGATTGCTTAGGTTAGCACACACATCAGTTCTATTGCAGTGCTGCTCCTATCGCCCTTAATGAATGAGATTTCATTATCCTTTTTGTTAACTTTTCCTGGGACCCTGAGCATGCAATGGCCCCGGCTGCTTCCCCAGAAGATACCACTGATGTCTGACATCCTCTCTCCTGTACCATAGCTGCACACAGCAAACTGCAGCCCTGCTTGGCGGCTAAAACCTTGACAAACAAAGCCCTTCTTCACACAGGCTTCCTCCCATTTGTCCCTTCAGCTCCTGAGGGCCTCGAGATAGCCCATTAGCTCCATGATAAACAGATGCAGAAACTCCACTGCTCTCTCGGAGTGATCTAACGACCAAAAATCCAAACCGCTGCAAGCACAAGGGTTGGAGAGAGATGGAGAAGGGTTGTCAGAGTGAGACGGAGCAGCTAAGTCGCCGCCGTGGTCATGAGCTTGTTCTCAGCCAAAAGCTTTAGTCCATCAGAGTTGCTGTGAGAAGAGAAGTGAAGGGAAGGCATTTGGGAATGCTTTGCATCCCTTTGTGTTAGATCTTGGATGGCTTGGGAGGCACAGCACATTCAGATCCCAATGTCATTGTTTAAGGGGTTGTTTGTTTTCATTCCCCTCCTCCCAACACAGCAAATTAAATTTGGCACACAGAGACTGGGCACTGATGACTCTTCAGGGATAGATTTTTATTACATTTAGGAGACAGTCAAAACAGTTTTTGACATTATTTTATTCTAGGAATTATAACGGAGACTCTAAGGGGTGGAGACACGCAAAGCCAACAGTGAAGCAGTGGGAGATGCTGATTGCTCAAGGCTCCTTTGAAATCCCAGATTATGTTATGCATATAGTCACAAAATTGAAAGTGATCCACTTACCACAATTTAACCAGTTACTGCCTGCCAGATGAGGCGTGGGAACCGCTTTCATGGTCTAAGAAAATGTGTTAACTTGTAAGTTGTGGTACTTTAAGAACATGCACGCGGTTGCTGTGGCTTGGTCAATGGGAGGTTGCTGATGGAGCCACAGTAATTCAACCATCTCAGTCACGTGCCTGTATCTCGTGGAAAGGATATATTGCTCTTATCAGAACAGCACTGCTAAGTTTCAAGCATGTGGTGGCCTCAGTGTGTCTGCTGTTGTGCCTGCGTGCACAGTTCACCATGCTGAAAACAAACTATAAAAGACTAACGAAACAAATCAATGAGTGAAGGGCAGAAGGCAGTAATAATACTAGATAGAATGCATTGTATGTAACTAACATGTTTTCTACAAATGCTAGGTGTCCAGAATTACAAGGAAGAGGGAAAATTGACCCACTATGGGTCACATAAATATAAGTCATTATAGGATTGCTCATTCAAACTCATTGCAGTTTTATTTTGGGGAACAAAATGGCCCATGCCCTAATCTTAGCCTTTATCAGCACATGGCTGCAACTCTGCCTGAGCAAAACTCTCCATATGTAAGAAATTCAAAAAGCTTTAAACATGAAGATATCTTTCTTTGAGAACCTTGCGTTGTTTTATCTAACATTTGGAAAATCTAAAACAAACTCTCCATATTTTTGGACCAGGAACCTCAGCTGGCTACTTGAATTAAACTGGCCGGCCACATCTTTTCCACAGCTCTGTATGCAGTTAATAATAGTACGACTTTGAAGTTAGCCAATTCCTTTCCTCTGACTGTCTTGCAGTGCTTTTGAAATTTAGCTAGATGTTATTATTCCCATGTAGTGGCTCAGAATAAACCGTGAAGAAAGTAAATGATTTGCTGAAGGCTGCAGAGCAAACTAGTAGTAGAGCCCAAGTTTTCTGTGTCCTAGTCTACTCCTATAGGTCAGTCCCATTTTGAGGCCCTAAAATACTATATATTCCCTTAAGGAAGTATTTGAAGGCTGTTCACACTGGCTCTTCCTTTATTACATGGCTATTACAGAATTCAACTAGAGGCATCCCCATCTCACATGGCCACATGGTAGATGCATGTCCCGTGTCATGCGAGCTAGGAGCTGCTGTGGGACTCAGAGTAAAATAAAATAAAATAAATAAATAAATAAAAGACAGCAGGAATGGACCTGAGTGTCACAAAATCTGGCCAAAAGCTCACTCCCTGCCCCGATCAAAATATCAGCCAGAAAAGAGGGCTGCAGAAAGCAGGCTCTGACTGGGATAAATTGTTGTGATGGCCTGGGAGCTATAGATACGACACTTGTTCTTACTAATACACCTGCCATCATTCACTGTGTTCATTATCACAACGGTTCTTGTATTTTTATTCATCAGCAAGAGCAAAGTGACCGAGCCTCTTGATGCCTTTGTCTGTGAAACACTTTTGTCTGCTGTTTTTGTATCACCTTTGCCATTGCAGCTATAACAAATCACCTTGTTAATGTTGCAGTGCTTGTTCTTGTGGCCCAGGGTGATCCCTTGTAGACTGGTGGGCAATGCTCACATAACTATAATCCGCCACATTTTCATGCAATTAGTATGCGGCAGAATTGTTCTCAGATACTCGCACACATACAAAAAGATTAAATAAGACCCATTTAATGTCATGAATTGTCCTGTTAGGAGTTAATGAGGTCTGGTAGGTTGCCAAAGTCCAACACACAGAAAGCTCAGGCAGGCCAGGAGGAAGAAAGGGAGGAGTTGCTGGGTTCAGCCAGATAGACCTTGAAGTGCAACAGCTGTGCCTTGTCTTTGAGGAGAGGATCAAGTAGAGAATATGAGATAGGCAAACGTTGGCTTAAACTTTCTTCTCTCTTTGATTGTCCTTGGACATCTGCCTCATCTCCTGTCAAGAATGTTTGGCAGCTGTGAGCCCAGAATAACACTGCCGCTCAGCCAGGACGCTATCGCAGTCGTCTAATACTTTAAGCCAACTAGTCTCTGCTGTGTGCCTCGACTGATACTGAACTATGCTAATGCCTTGAGCTAACTAGGCTTTCTAACAGCCCGTGAAATACATAGAAGTGGGGTCTGCGGTTTATTTTCCTCACGTGCTAATTGGCTTTAATTGTTGTCCAATTGGATTTCAAGTTTAGAAAAGGGTGCCCCAGACAAAAGGAAAAGTGTTAACTTAAGACCGTGGGAGAGACAGGCCATTCTGTTCAGTTTCTAATGTAGTAGACTTTATGCAGATGCATAAGTCTCAGGGCAATGGCTGTCCTAGAAAGATTTGTCAAGCATGACCAATGTGGTTTCCTATAAAATATATCCTTCCATACAGGCTGAATGTCATTAATGTTCAGCTCTTTGCTGGAGTGTAATTTCCCATCTTTCAGAACCAAAGTGTTTGTGCTCATTTTGTCTCAAAAATAAAGGGTGGGTAAGATGAATACCAGATTAATTCTGATGTTTCAGCTGTTTTGGGCCATGCCCTTATAAGTAGAAGTGCTTCTGCAAAAGCCAGCCTTCATTTTGTCCCCACAGTCATGGTGAGAGAATGGGAAGAAGGGCTTCCATCCTATATGTACCTCAACACTTGTCTAACAGAAACAAGCCCTTTCTGAATAAGAAGGGTATTCAGGTTCTGCAACCATTCAGCCTCTGAACAGGATGTCACATTATAAGATTCATTCCCTGGTGACACCAGTTTTATTACCACTGTATTTCAAACGAGAACATGGGAAGAGAATCAGGCCATGTAAATACACCTGTGAGATCAACCAGCCTAAATGACTTCTGTGTAATCTTCAATGTACATATCCTCCCAGCATCCCTGGTAGACAAGGCAGTGCTACTAGCCATCTTTTGATGTGGCCATGGAGGGGCAAATCCTTAGAGGTAGTTTGGATCATAAATACCAATGAAAATATGTGCTAGAGAGAATAAAGGCCAGATTTGCAAAACCAAATTAATAGGATTTGGGGACTTAACCTGCTTAAGCACTTATAAGAACTTGCGAAGAACTACTAAAAAACTGATCAGAACATTTGCCTGTGTCATATCATCTGCTTTTTGCAGAGCAGGAAGCCATGTCCTGAAATCCTATGATAGGAATCTAGTGCCATTAGAACCCAACCAAGCTCCTGAGCAAAACCTCAAACAAATTCTTATTGTTATCACTATATAAAACATCTGGAAATAGAAACAGATTATGGCGTTGTGAAGATCTGCTGATAGGCAGTAATGTTTTCTGCCCCCCTTCATTTTATGAAGTGTATCCCTTAAAAAAAGGTCAGTTCAAGCCATTTTCACAGGCCCATCCAGATGAAGGTAGAGTGATGCTGTTACACACAAGTTTCAGAACTATGCAACACCCATTACCAGTTGTTTATAAATCAGGCCTCAGCCTTTCTCTCTGACATGATTTTTCAAATTGGTTTGGAGATCATTCTGTAGTAAAGGCCCAGGTGTTCTTCCATTGCTTCTGGTTATTTACTACTAACCAGGAAGTATAAAAAGATGGTGTTTGGTCCTAACAAGCTAATAGAGAAATATCCCCGGTGAGGGGCATTTTAACAGAGGTTGGGATTATTAGAGGTGGGCATGGTAGAATAACCTACGCTATTCCAACTTACAAGTAGTTTTTGAAAGGCTATGGCTAGTGATACTGTGTTTGTCTGACTGCCTAATTTACAGCAGTAGATTAAGGTTAATGCACATGCTTACCAAGAATAAAAAAGACCACTTTTTTGCTGAAACTACACCGAAACCAAGGATAGGTGATAAAGGTGTTCAGGCATGTGCTCATTCTCACACAAAGCTTAAGTTTTCTCTGGCCTTAGGTTCTAGAGCAGCTGACAGGTCTGCTCTGGTGCCTTTAACCTGGTATTGCAGCAAATATAACATTGTTCTTTAAGCCTAGTCCTGATCACATGAACCCTTAGGTCTTATTCTCCAATGTTGTGATTCAGTGTTTTGAAAAGTTAGGCTGCTTCCCACTCAGGTGCATTTTACTCACTCACTCCAGATGGGATCAGAGCTGAGAATGCCAGACCAGCACACAAAAATGTCCTAGCGGTAGTTCCAGCTGGGAAGAGAAATAGAACTGTTATAAGTCTCATGACTCATTGTCCCAGCAGAAGTATGGGTAATTTGAATAAATTCAGACAGAGGGCTGCTGTATCCAAATCAGGCTGGAGCTATGAACATCTTGAGCCCTTTCCTTGTAAAAAAAGGTTTTCAATAACAACAAAAAAGTATTTTAATTCCATCCTATCTCCTTACCCTATACAAACTGCTATAACAGAAGCAAAACCAGAGGAACTATGCGGGGGAGTGACAAATTCACCAGATTCCTCTCTGTTAAATCTAATAACTAGTGATAATATCATGCTCTTCTCCATGAAACACAATATTCTCTCCTGGTTTACAAAGCAGCAGGGGGGCAACATACTTGCAAAAACTTTCAGCTACAGTTAATCTGACCTGGAGCACTTGTCTTCAAGGGCAAGACCTGACATCAGCCTCCTCAGCAGTTCAGAGACACCATGGGATTAGCATAGAGGGACTATTCTGGCTTCCACACAGCCACATGCAAAACACTGGGTCAGTGCTCCTCCCTGCTGCCCACTGGCATCTTGCCCTCTCTGACAGCATTCATGGGAGGCAGATGCTGCCTGTAAGAACAAGCTGCCCAAACTAAACTCTTTGCTTCTCTTTCAAGCCATATCTTCTTCCTCCAAGAGCGTCTCAGCATCCACAACGTGAGGAAAAAGCAGCTGATAGCAGCTCTGGAGATGAGACTCCCACAGCGTGCTTCCCCTGCCTACTTAGTTTCACTTGGGATTGTCCCAATTTGGCTCCCTTTGTGTCCTAGGCTGCAAGAGATCATACGGCCATCACTGAGGAAAGCTGGACACTAGACACTTTCTGCAGCTAGTCAACACGTCTCTGGGGTTTGTCAGGGGGGTTAACTGAAGGCTGATGCCAGTCACCTGCTCTGGCGCGGCAGTGAAGTGCACTGCTTTTCTAGTGCTCAGCGGTTGCCGAGAAGCTGCAAGTGGATGCAAGTGGCAGACACTAACAGACAGCCCAGAGCCTGGATCACCAGCCTTGCCTCTCACTGACAAATTGCACCTTCGCCACAAACATTTCAGCGTGTAACTTATCTCCCAATCGGAGCGCCGGCCGCTCCTCTTTGCAAAGGCAATGCCCTTCCAGGTGGATTATTTTCCACTCAAAGACTGATGCCTGCAACAGCAATCTTGAAAGTCTCCTGCTATCTGCTTCTCACTCTTCACAAGACAAGACAAGACCACCCAGTGATTCGCCTGAAGAAATATTACACCAGCCTGTGGGCCGGCATGCCTGAAATTGGCCCAGGGAGCATATCGACAACGAGTTACCCAGCTTAGAAAACACAAGGGGATTAATAACTTGGACAGTGCGCTGGATAAAACCAAACTCAGGAACAATTCCCCATCCCAACCCCATCAGAATTCTAATCTTTACAGACTTTTAGCTCCGTAGCCCAATAAATCCTTTCCATAGTGACTCATTGTTAGCCTGATCTTCCTTATAAAACACACGGTGGAAACAGTGTAACATTTTCCTTTCTTATTGCTCTCCTTTGTAACACCATCTTTCCTTGTATCTCGCTGCCGTTTGCCTGTTAGTCATGGGCTTCACCCTTGAATGAGCCACTTAAGAAATGTTACACTGATGTCAAATTGATACATGTCTTGTGAATGCTTTATACTTTCTCTTTATTTAATGTGAAAGGATGGTGTTCAGGACTGATCAAAAATTGGGGACTTTTCAGTGCAAATTTTCAACGAAAATGCGATTTTGCAGCTGAAAAACTAAATAACCCTAAGCAGCAACCACAATGTAAGAGCTCACCCAAGGCCACCAACACTTTGTGTATCAGATTTTTCTTTTCTTTTCTGTTGTCCCCCTTGGAAAATTTGAAATTCCTTGCAGAGGACATTATTTACATTTCTTAAGAAGCCCTCAAAACAAATTTTCAAAATAATTCTGTTGCCAGATCCGGCAACTGCAACTGCAAATCAGGGGGGTTTGCCTGTGACCTCCAGCCTGGTAAAGTGTTTTCCCAGACTTTTCAAATCTGGGAGCCCAGATTTATAAATCAGCCCCGGAGGAAAAGTGAACAGATTTTATACAAGCTCTGAGGAGGCAGAGTGGCAATGACAGGAATGAACAACAAAAATTATAGTGTGTCCTGTGAATTAGCTGTCTATCTCAGCCTGTTCTCTTCCCTTCCATGGGACAGCAATACCAATAGCAATGTCCATAGAGACTTCATGAAGGCCCTTTCTCTAGTATATGTGGCCTTTCCAGGATCAACATGCCCTTTATGGTGATGTCATGGTAAGTGAATCTCAAATCCATTCACGTTTCAAATCTTCTAATTGAGTGAGAACATGAAGATACTGTTAGAGTGCCCTAGAGCAATGTGGAGAAGAAACTGAAGTCCTTGTTGAAGCAGTGCTGCAAGGTGTGCAGCCCTGAGCGCATGGGCAGCCTTATGAACTACCGTATCATTCCCCATAAGCTTTAAGCAGTCAGTTTACATTTTGAAATTCAGCCTTCAACACATAACAGAGTCCTTGACCACCCTCCTACAGAAAACAAAATCCTGCTTATTTTGGCAGATGTTCATTTTTTCCTTTAAAGCACGCTATTCTGTCTTCATTCTGACTGTTTAGGGTATTTTCCCTAAGGACAGCATTATTGTGGGTTTAGCCTGAGACGTGACTCAAACCCCTCCTTTAAAGCAAACTGATTTCTCCACTCCTTTCCCTGTGATATCTATTTTGGAGGCTCTCAACTCCCTGGTGGGCCGGTGGGACATCCCACAGCCTCTTTATGGCTGGTGGTCTGCAGGAGGGAATAGGATTACATCTCTCAGCAGCCAATGGTGCTGCCTGTAGGTTCAATAAACGGGCTTAAAAAAAAAAAAAACACACACAGCATGTCCTTCTTACTCTGCTTTGCGTGGTGTGACTGAACCTGCAGAGCCAGTGGGAGCGAGTTCTATAGTGATAACGGTAACCGTTGACTTTCCCTTTCCTGATTTCACCTCTTTCATTATGTTGGGGAGCTTTGTTCCAGACCAGGAGATTATGCAACGGGCTGAGGAGGAGATGTGACTTCAGTGAGATATAGCACACAAAAAAGTGTGACAAATTGCAATGACAGGGGCTCCGATGGTAGCTTGTGATGGAGTGAAATTAAATCCCTAACCAAACAATGCAGCATTATGCTATATTCTATAGGCGCCCTTGTTGAGGGTAGATTGAGAGAAAAAGAGCTGGGCAGAAAGAAAGATGCACACATACTTTCCCCATCCATGTTCCCAGCTAGCCCTTTTCCCCAGTGTCAGCTTGGGAGTGAAAAAAAAAACTACCCTCCTTAACGCTTGGGCCCAGATGTAGGAGATGTGTGACTCAGGGAGACGCTTAACAGATTGAAGAGGTGCCCATCGAACACCCACAGATTGCAGTGCCATCCCCTGGAGCGGTGGCTGGGACTGCCTGTCTCTGTGCCCTGTCTCCATACCTCCACACACAGCATCCCAACTAATTTGCCCTCCTTCCTAATTAAAGTGCTCCCTGAGGAGTGCTGGAGGAGGAGGAGGATGTGTGTATACCTTTGTACTCAGCTGCTCCAAACTTCCTTGGGCAATACTGCAGGGTGATCCTGATGGCTTTTTTCATGCTAAATAACTGACCTAGACGGCCTTACTGCCCCATTCATCTCTTCTACATAAACAAACTATTCATTCTCCAAGGAATAGGTGCATCTGTTCGCTCAGGCCCAGCTCCTGAGGGAAGCCAACAAGAGACTTGACACTATTTAAGGAAGAAAGGAGCACAACACCCTGTTAGAGTATCTGCTGTCCTGGGGCCATCCAGGTGTTAAATCACTCACTGGCCTCTACAGGGTCCCAAGCCAAACACTGAAACAAAAGGCAAAGATGGGGAAGGAGAGCGCCAGATATCACAACTCACCCTCCTCGCGTTTCTCTTTTCCTTGTGAAGGTTTTCGGGAGCAGTACATTGACGGGACGGAAAATGAAGTTGACTCTAGGACGCTAGGAGCACTCAACACGGCTGCAAACTTTATGAGCTGGTCAACATTACTAATGTTCTCAGAGTAACACTCTTGTGGGGCTCCTGAGCTTAGTTTCCAGTGGAAAGAAACAATAGTTCAAGCTGTGAAATGTTTTACATTCAACTTCCACCTCTCCCCCCCTCTTCAGCGGAGTTGCCATGAGCCCAGACTTTAAAAACATTTCAGACTTAAAAGGTTAAGATTTAAGTGCTGCTGATTTTATCTGGGCTTTTAACTAACATAGGCAGGTGGATTAGAGATATGTGTACAATCTCCACTCTAGACACTTGGGTAAATATGCACAAGTGCTGAGTGAGCCAAAGAAGGAATCTGATGTTATTGTCTATTAATTTGAAAGCAGAGATTAAAGAAAGTGCAGAAATCAGTAGTGTAAATATCAAAAAGGATTTCCATTTATATGTAAGAACATTACTCTAGCAGTCTGGCTATTTCAAATAACATGAAAGCTTTTTTTTTTCTGAAGAAAAAGAACTGTGAATTTGTTTAAATTTACATATTTTCCTCTCTCTTTGTTTGCAGGAATGGTCGCCATGCTTGCAGCTAGGAAGCAGTTTGCTCGTCAGGGCTGGGTTTTGTTCAGAGCCTGCATTTGGCTGAAGGACCTAAAAACAGCGAAAGCATTTCTCAAAGTTACAGGGCAGGCAACTGGGCCGGGATTTCTTCCTCCTTGCGTTCATTTTTTTTTCCAGTAATATTTGTGATTGGTATTTTCTTCTTTTTTTTTTTTTTATTTTCACTGCACAACAGCTTGAAAACAGATTCTGATTTTCTACTAATGCTCTTGTTATTCAGAAATATTCATGAAAACTTGGCAGAAATACTACGCAGGTGATGGGGCATTCAAAACCATCTTGGCTGTGGCTATTGGTCGAGTCACTGGTGTGACTGCCTATCCAGCTCATATGCTATCACTTCTGCCCTCTCCTTCAATGCCTATGACCACTTTTTTAATGAATGATTGATAATAAATAATAAACACCCTCAAAACAAATTAAGAAGTTGTGCTCGCTCCCAGGAAAGAACAAAGAAATTGTATCTACTCCATGAATATGGCCTATGTTTTTAATGCTGGAAGAAACAATATTTTCTCTAGAATTGGAATTAAGCTCTCTCTGAATGTGATAGCTCCTCTTTAAAAACATACTTTGGGCTAAAATATCAAGAAATTCTGTACTTTCATGAAAGCTTTACAAATTCCTGGAGGTCATCTGAATACTCAAAAATAATGCATAATACGACCTCATGAATCAAACAGGGCAAGCTCAGCACTTTTTATTAGCAGAAATATTCATGAATCTTTTATCCTGCTCCTTAGTCCACCAGCTTCTTTTTTTTCACCCTGTTCTCTCCTTAATGCAACATTTCATAGGAATGCCAAGAAAAAGGAACCCAGCTTCAGGTTTAATTGCTAATATTTCTAAATTTAGTCAGCGTAAAATCCATCTGAGGCTCCAAAGATTTTCCCTGTAATCTGCAGAACCTGAGTTTGAATCTAACCCAAGAGAGCACCACAGCAAATAAATACCATCTGATCTCTACAGAAATCTGACAAGAGTTCAACTGTTTTCCACCTGGCTACAAGTATATCAGAGTTGATTTCCCAATGCAATGCTGTAGGAGAAAAAGTCAATTAAAATGCAACTGTCCCAATTTCAGTGAAAGTTACTGATCAGCAGGAACACTACACATGTGGTTATTATATTTTTTCTTTTCTTTTGTATTAAGCAGGCTGATACTATTTTCTTATGCTGGCTTGCTTTAAGGCTCCTGGAAGACTGGACAAGCAACAGTGACTATGAGCCAAATGACCCCAGTTTTCCACACAACTGCATGGCAATTGCTGGACTCGGCTCATTCTTCCCATTTTTCTCACCTGCCTCTGTGACTATGATGGACATCACAGTTAAACTCTGCAATATTTGGCTGAAAGCACACAGTATGGCATTGCCAGTTTTCTTAAGTACCAGCAATTTCCATATCAGTGTAGCCAAAAGGGGGTGAGGCTAGATAGAAAGGAACAAATTCTCGATGCTGGAAACCATCCAAAATACGTTATCATTTCATTCTTTACTTTGGACCATGTAAGTGTCTTGTGGAAGATTTCAAGTTTTAACAACCAAAGAGGAAGGGAAGTTTTTCCATTTCTCTTTCCAGCAGCTGGTATCACAGGCCTGACTATGTAGGTTATTAGCCTCAGAAAGTTCTCCCAACTATTGCTATATAACTGTAGACAAGATTATCTGATTGAAGACCAGATTTGCACATTTTTATGCAGCAGCTCTTTGCTTTTAATAGGATGTTTTCCATATTTCAGTGAGAAGGCCTCTGTTCCAGCAATTATTCAGTTTTTGAGCAGGTTCTGCTCAAGGTTACAAATTTTTGTTTGTCAGATCATTTTACAACAAACAGTCGGAAAATTTTGAAGTGGAAAAAAACTCTAGTTTCCACCCAGTTCTAATGTTAAGTGTCTGTAAAACACAGAGGAATCTCCCCAGTGAAGCACTTAAAGTATCAGGTACTCTTAATCCAGTAAGATTAATTATCATGTATAAGTAAATAGGAATTGTTTTTAATTCATTTCCATATGTAGGAAGATTAGGCCTGCAAATTAGTTTGCTCCAATTCTGAATATTGAGACTACATCAATTATTACTGAATAAAAAGCTGAGCCCTGGGTTTTGGGCTCCCCTGAATAGTTTGGATCAAGAGTTCATTCAGCTTATGTTACGGATAACAGCTCCGCACAACATTTGGCTCAGGTTCAGTTTCTCTAAGTCTGAGGCCAGGATAGACCTTCAGTTCCTCTCCTTCAACTCTCTTTCTAGCCCACACAATTATATTTCACTCACATACTTCTAAGCTGAGCCCGGTGACATTAATTAAATGAGAGCGTTTCAGAAATCAGGAGACAAAATTGTTGCCTGCTCTAGGCAGAGAGCAGGAGAGAAAAGTGACACCAGGCCCCTGCCATGGCAAAGAGCTGACAAAGGTGACTACGCCTGGGATTTGTCTCATGTAACTTTACATGTCTATAAGGTAGATGTCTACATTTGGTGTCATTGTGCTTGTACTCCACTGCAGTCAGTGGAGAGAAAGGGCATTTCTAGTGCACAACTCCTCTGCGCTGCCTACTTCAGGAGGAGACCTAATGCCCCATTTCTGTTCACTGGAGGGTGACCATCTCAGGTGTGGACAGCTGTGATAGAGATACCCAAGAGCCATGTAAGAACATCCTCACCTTTCATGACCACACCACAAGGTTTAAAAAAAACCAACCAGCTTTGAGGCCCTTCGGGATCCTTTTCGGTTTAACCAAGCAAAGTTTCAAGACTATCATTCCCTCCAAAAGCAGGAGAGCATGCAGGTTGCTATTGCTAGTTTGGGCTTGCATGTGCTGCAAAAGAGAGCTGTCTGTCATGTAACATTATCTTCAGGGCTAAGATGGGGCTGACTGCACTCTCATTATGAAGGTGAGAATTGGTATTATTGTCCTTTCACTTCCATGAGACACTTAATTTAAAAAGAAGCCTTGAATTTTTTTAAACATTACCAGTTTCTATTTTATTGCAGATTATTATTTAGATTAGGTGATGTCTGACACTCAAAATTAAATATGAATAGCACAAAATAAGTATAAAGTAAAAAACTGCAAGATGTCCTGGCTAGTCTAGCTTTTGTTGTAATATTCCTAATGCTACATGACTAGAGGTGCTGCTTAGGAGAATTCAGTTTGATCCCCAAGGAAATGTGCTAAAGAGGAAAATAAACTATAGGAAACGTGAATTTAGGAATTAAAAGTCCTACAAACCATTGTCTTCTGCTTATCTAGCCAGGATTAGCAAACGCAGACTGGTGCAGTGCAATCTTTTCCAATGCTTCATCTCAGCCATCACGTGTTTCGACTCTCTTCTGAAAGAATAGCCTCTAGGAAGAGGGCTGAGTGCAAAATTCACAGCACATAAATTAGCCTCTTTCTTCAGCTAGTGGGGTATTGAGAGGAGATTGGAATTGCTTTGTTACTCAAATGTATTTGACATACTCTTTTGCCATTTTTTTAAACTCTCTTGGCTATTAAATGTTTTGCCCTGAATAGTTGTGCTCCCCATTTAAAGGTGAATTGCTTTCCTTCAATCTAATAAATGTGTAACTTGGCTTGTGTGAGCAAATGTAGCCTTTTTCACAAGGCCTTGCATCCACACTGGTGATGGTGCCATTTGAAAGAGAGAGTATGAGCAGCCACAGAAAATTAAGGGAAAATTGGAACAAAAGAGGGGCAGCCAGGGTGAAAGTGAATTCTTTAGAAAATCTGAATGTCTGTGCATTACTTAAGCTCAACTCCCCACCTTCACGTAGGTGTAACGCATCTTGTAGCCCATTGGAGAATCTCAACACGTTACACTGAGAGCATGCAAGACACATTAAGAAACTCGATATTAGGTTTCCCACTGATTTCTGTGTGAGTGAATGTGCGGTTGACTGTCTGCCTTTTCCCTTTTCCCAGCACGCCTGGATACCTAGTTTTGCTGTCATCAGTCCAAACACATGCTCTATTTTCCCCTCTTTCTAAGCAAAATTCTTACTCCCTCTCCCCCTTCTCGATACATTACTCTTTCCTGTCTCTTGTTGCTCCAAAGCGGTAGTGCCTGCCAGAAATCTGAGAGACTCAGTGAGTGTATAGAGCAGCCTGGGAAAGGGGCAGACAGGACAGAATTGCCCAGCTTTGGCTGAAAAAGTGAGGTTTCCAAATTCTGTCTCAATCCCTTGGAAAATCAGGAAATCAGAGGAGCAGAAGAAAGTGGCTCGCTTGGCTAGAGCATGTGTCAGTGCGTGTGCATGTGTGCACGCTTTAACCTGGAATCTATACCGGTGATTAAATGGTCTTTAAATCAAAGCCAATAGATAAATAAGGGAACTATTCCAAAACCAAGGGGGTTAAAAAACACTCTGCATGCACCTGCTGGAGACGCTGTGCTGCTGGCTCTACATTTCAACTCTAACCTGTATTTGATATGGTGTTGTTGCAGCTGTGGGTTGGGGTGGTTTATTTAAGTGGCTCCAAATGCTTGTCAGTGTGGCAACCAGCTGAATACATAAAACAGGCTCTCCAAACCCTTTATGGCCCAGGGTCAGAGTAAATGGAATAATAAAATCCAAATGCTTTTGTCTCATTTTCCATCACCCAAGCCTTCCGCATAAATCTACAGCTTTGCAATGACCTTCGCATTCAGTGTCGGGGATGAGGCCGCAGGTCTGAGATACATTTGGTCTTCATCTTAGGTCTTTAAAAGCTTTTTCCAATTAATTTTAACTGACTTCCATAAGGATCAAGTACAGTTTCCTCCTCCCAGCCCCCTCGTTCCACAACCCCTCTCCCTTTCCTGCCCAGCATCTTCTTCAACCAGTCAATTGGGGGAACACTGGAGAATAATGCTCTATTGATCACATTATATGTGGTAGCACCAACAGCAAAGACATTTACAGAATGAGTAATTTAGCAAATAGGAAGTGAGAGATTTCTTTAAGAAGTTTTAATTTGTTGTCTTCCTCACTGCTGGGTGTCTGGTTTTCTTTATTTCTCTAGTGCCACATTATCTCTGCTCAGATGTCATCATGGGGACCCACAGTCTTCTGTACATATGTTTACAAAGGGTAGGTCACTATTAAACTAAAATATATATGTTTGGGTTTAGTGAATCAAAAATCACCTTGTCTGGAATTAACTGCTGAGGGCTGCTCCTTCCCCCCCTCCCCATCTGATCTAAATTAGACATGAAGTCACATCTATGTGTTTCAACTATAGTGAGCAACACAAACTTCTGTCAAAAAAGAGTCCCCAGGACACTTCCAAATGTCCTGACTTTAAGAACCCATGGATTTCCCCTCCAAATTCCCAAACAGGAATTTAACAACTACCTAATAAACTGGTGCCTAAAAAAAAACATGCTCATTCCTAGTTTTGCATTTAGTGAAGCTGGGCTCTGTTGACTTCTGTAGAGCTGAGCAGGTCTACGTGGCCAGAAGGCTTGGCCCAGATACAGTCAATAAAACCAACAGTCAGGCACCTTGCTACTGGGGGCTTGGGCTCAAATAATCTTAGACAAAACAAGAGACAAATATATTGAAAAGATAGCTGTATTCCTGTGGCCTGTCCAAAGGAAAACAAAAACTAACAGAGATCACCAAAGTAAATCCATATTTCTTGAGGTTTCCTGTCTAAAATTTTAAACATCCTAAAAATTAAGGAAGTTCTGATCATGTGTGAGCAGCACCAAAAGTCCTGCCACCCTAATCAAATCAAGCAGCCTTACCTGATGCTTTATGAGATGTATCCATCACTGTTGTGAATTTCTCTTTCAGCTCTGACAGGAACATCAGCAAAGTTTTGAGATACAAGACTAAATAATAATAAAGTCTTTCACTATACAATGATGCCCAGCAAGGAGAAACACCTGTTTATGATATTCATGACAATATTATTCAGTAATGCCTCTAACCCTTGAAGTTCATGGAGTTGCAGCCCTTGATGAGTTGAGAAAATGAGGCTCTTTTGGTGGGAGTCAGCTTGTTTGGTGAAACTGTCCTTCTGAGCAACAAAATAGGCCAGTAACTGACAGAACAGGGGTGACTTGATTTTCCATGGCATCAAAGGCTGTCCTCGTAGTCTCTGGTGTCCAAGAAACTGGAAATATCAGCTGAAGCTTTGCCTATGAGTAGAGCACAGGCAGTGTTTCTCTGATGTGGATCCTCTGATAGATGACAATTGACCACAGGAGACAGTCTTTCCCTCAATGGTTGCATTTCTAGAGTCTCTCCTCTCTACCACCAAATTTGCAGAAATGTAATAATTTGCTTTTTTAAATCTGGCTGAAATTTCCTGACATATTCAGAATTACCAGGAGCAGATAGGCAGATGAGCAGGAATGCCCATCCGACTGTGTATGCAGAGGGAGATCAGGTGAAAGTCACCCCTGCAGGAAAGCAAACTAAGAATGCAAATTGAACTATCATTTTTTTTTCTCCTCCAAAAATGAGAAGAAAGAAGATCATACACCTTATCATGGAAGTGAGACAATGAAGAATAGAATCATTCTTTCTTGGAGACTATGGGATGAAATACATACTATTAAAGGTTTGCTTTTGTAGCCTGAAAATGGGATCTTTATGTTAATTAATTTGAATGCGTGGATTAGAGACCCTGATTCTTCCATCCCCACTCATGTGAAATGAGCCCACAAATGTCCAGCTTTATATTTGCAAGGTATGAAAACTATCAATTGCCCTATCAAAATGTCCTGAATGGATTAAAAAAAAAAAAAAGATGAAGAAACGGAAAAAGTCAAACAAGAAAACTCATCCAGTCAAACACAGAACTGCAAAGGACACAAAACAAAACACAAAAAAAATAAGGAAAAAAAAAAAACAAACAAACACAGAGCAGGTGTTTAGCCAGTCAATTAATTTATATGGCTTCTAGCACAGCACAGGGCATTAACACTACCCCGGCACTGCACACAGGTGGCAGGGTGCGTGTTTGGGAGGCGGGCAAGCAGCAAGACATACTGTGAATTTTCTCCCTGAGCAGCACGATTACAGAAACAACTGCAAATAACTTTGTGCTGATCCCCAGCGCTGCATTCAGCAGTCCCTAATCTTCCAAATGTCTGCCTATGTGATGGTATGAAAACTATGGCATTCCTTCAGCCCTCACCTATGGAGACACATCTGGGCTTTTCTATTGATTCTTTATTTATGGGTTTCTGTTTGAGCACATTGAAAAGGGAGTCAAATGAAGACCACTAATGCAATCCTGAGAATACAAGAAGATACAGAAACACTGGCAGGATGTACCGACAAAAGACACACTACACATATTTCCACCTGGAGTTTTAAAAGTGCTTTTCGAGCACGCGCATTTAGAAGAGAGGGAAACTGAGGCACGAGGTGAAATAATTTGACCGTGCCGCGTAGCAGGGACAACAAGTGAACTCAGATCTCCTGCCTCAAGCCTCCACATAAGCTCCAGGAGCCTTGGTTTCACATGTGAAATTCTAAAAGCTTAATTGAGAGGCTGCGTTTCCCCTGGAGTGGAATCAAATGAAACACTCAAGCTAGACACTCAAGTAGGCTTACTGGTTTAATTTAAAAGCAAGGGGGACTGGTAGCAGAGAGTTCCCGGTCAGGGGTCATTTGTTGTGGAATATACTTCTCACCTTTGTGTTCCTCAGGGCTGGGCTCTGGCAAACTTAATGACATTTGGCATGTCCACCTGTTCTATCAGTTTATTCTTGAATTAGACAGTTCAGCCTAGAGTGGCTTGAGAGCTTCTTTGAGTCCTGAGATTTATTATTTTTAGGGTTTTTTAAAAAAGTATTCTTTGGCTTTTTAGTGTTGGATTAGTACTAATAGTTGTAGCAGGAGGAGGAGGAAGACCCCACGATGTATAAGAGGAAAAAAAATCAATGTAATGCATGATGCAGTTTGCCTGGAGGAATGACGTTAATTTGGAGCACTCAATTTTACCCCGGCGTCTGCTTTGTGATTATACAAAAATAGGAATTTCACAGGATCTTGATCCAGGAGATGAAGCTGACTTCATTCCTTTTTAAGACTTAGGATTCCAGACCAAACATCTGTTTGAAACTTGAGATGAAATTCACATGATTTAGTCACAAAGCCATGAATCAATTAGATGTCCAGCATGCATGGTCAAGATCCTTGGCTCTGATCCTCTGAAAAATTAGCACGTAAGTAATTTTATACACATAAGAAGGCCCAGTACATTCAATGGGATTACTCTGGGATATTAAGCTTTTTCCCAGGGCAGCATTCTCAGTTGGAATCAAACCACAAACCACATCAAGCTCATACAGTTCTCGTACAAACATTTTGCACTTCTGAAACCAGAATAATGTTCTCTTTGGGGCTCTGCAATCATTACTCAGCAGCGGGGAGTGATCAGGAGTGTCCTGATGGAGATTTGGGACTCCATCAGAAGCAGACAACGGGCCAAGAGGTGCCGAATTTCCCAGCCAGCACCGCTCTGGTTTGCACCCCACCTAACCTGTTAATAAAATCTACAATAAAGGACACCTGAGGCATGTCACTGTTGGAACCAAACTGTTTCCAAACAGAATAGGGTTGTTTTTTTTTTTCCCCAAAAGACCTAAAGTATTGTCAATAGCTTTTCCGTAGCATCGAGGTTTTTTCACAGAGCAATTTCTTTCCTTCCCCCTCTTCTGATACCAAGAAAAGAAGTCCTCTTTGGTTTCCAGAGGGTGGCCTGATCATCTCCATGAGCTATGGGAATGTTTGGAGAGGAGGACTGCCCTCTTAAATTATTAATTCTTGTCAGACTTGGTGGGTGAGAGACCCACGTGCCCTCATCTGGTCACAGAGCACAGCACACTGGCACATTAGCTTCTGAAGCTGCCTTTTCAGTGCTGACCTTTATATTAATGCTAATAGGGTTTGGAGAAATAAAATGTAAATTTGTCTCTAAATGGATTAGTCTAGGCTGGGGGTGGGAAAGAAGGATGCAGGAGGGGGTATTGCTTGGAGCATTCGTGCTAAAATTAAAACATTTATGTTCCAACACTTAATTTTATTAGTGGCACATGGAAGTCGCCTGAATGCGTAATACATTTCTCAAGTCCACTCCATTCTCACTCAGACTCTAAGTGTGTGTGTGTGCACGCACTGCCTTGCCAGAGTTATGCACCATATTTACCTAATTGATGTCCTTTTCCTCTCACAAAGCTCACATTTTGTCATCACGGTTGGGTTTTCGTTGTCACACCCCAGATTCAGCAGGGAAGGAAATAAACAGTCTTGAAAGCTTCAGCTCTAACCCAGGAACTGTGAAACTACAATCTGGGCCCCAAAATAACCCTTTTTTTTTTTTTTTTTTTTGGTATCTGCACAACAGTATGGGTGCCCATTTCTTCACACCAGCAGTGTGTTTACACACAGGAATTGGGTAATAAGGTTAATTGGTGCTTACAAGTGCTTTACCTAAGCAGAGACCTTAAGAAAGGTGAGTAAACAGCAGTATTCCCACTTTTTAGATATGGAAATTGAGCCATAATTGGCAAAATGATATTTGGTTGCAATGACTGGGGAGGAAAAACAAGGAGAGCAATGTTAACCCCTAAAAAGTACAGTTTAACATTTGTTAAAACATTAAAGCATCCATCTTGCTCTGCTTCAACCTCAGGAGCTGACTCTCCACAAGCAGACACAGGCAGGTTGGGGGCTCATTTAGATGAACTGTGATAAGTCCCTCTCCAGGGGGACCAGTCAATGGCAATGTACATGGTACAATTTGTTTTTGGGGTTTTTTTTTACAAAATGATTTGTCAGTGGAAACCACGCAGTTTCATTAAAATCAAAACATTTTCTTAGCAATAGATCAGCTGTGGCAAAAAACATTGGTGAGAAGTTATGATATCTCATTTTACTAACATCAAAACATTTCTGTTAATTTCAGTTCAATGTTTATATTAAAATATGAATTTTCATGTGTTCTGTGTTTATATATTTTTCTTAAATTGGCACCTAACTGTTACTTAATGTTTTAATACAGTACACATTTTTCAGAGCACCTTTTTTGGCTTGGATAATATAAAAAATTCAGCTATTCATTCTGACAGAGACCCAGGTTTTCAAAAATGTCAGCATTTCTTTGGAATAGAAACTCTGGGCCATAGCCAGGTCTATGTCCTTCTTATTGTAAATGAGGCCATATTCATTAGACATCCAGCCATGGCACACTTATCTTGGGCGAACATATATCTACAGCATCATGGATGGGCCAATGCAGAAATCAGACTTGGCACACGGGGCTGACAGAGATTCATTCCTAATGAAACACTTCTATGTAGAAGTGATTAAGCCAGCAGCATGCCAGAGAAATTACTCTAAAAATCTATTGTTTTCACTGAAGATCTGATCGCTGGAGTCGTATTTAAAACCACTCATAGACAGTCTCCTTTAGAGTGTGAAGTCCTCTAAGACTTTCTAGAAGTAGATAACCCCCAGGTTAAGTTAATCGAGGGGTTCAGTATGGAAACAGGCAAAAGTCAGGCTGGGGCTGTGGGGAGGATGAATCAGAGCAGCAGTGATTTGGGCTCCTTGCGGCTGCCAGAGCTGACGTTAGTCGCTGTTCATTAGATACAGCTTAAAACATGGTGCAGATGTGAAGCACAGAGGTACTGGATAAACACACACAAGGTCCCATAAGGTGAAAAAAAAAAA
>VXBJ01003379.1:1974471-2095361 GCA_013400055.1 Nycticryphes semicollaris
AAAGGGGGGGGGGGGACGACCAGAAAAAAAGAGCAGATCATTCAGTAGTGGGAAAGTATCTGATTGCCTAATGTAAACTGTGATTAGTGGCTCAGTGCCTGGACAGTGAGTACTTTGCAGGCCCCCAAATACGGTCCCCAAATCAGCGTGTGTGCTGCCAATCTGTCAGGCAGTCCAGCTGTAACACTTTCTGGCATTGCAATGTCTTCAGCTGGTTTGTGTCAGAGCCGGCCAGTGTGGGGGGAGGTTTTCCAGAAGTTGGCTATTGAGTGTCTGTCTGCCTGGATCAAGGGTGTTGCCAGTTTAACATCCCAGCAAGGGGCCACCACATCTGGCCACAGAGCCATTAGGAAAAGGGAATGGTGGGGGGATGCCTGGGGCGGCAGGGGGTCAGCCCTGCAGGATTCAGAGCAGGGAGATACCCCCGACAACAGTAAAAGCCATCAGTCCGAAAACACAGGTCTTTTGGAAAAAGTTAAGACCACCACATGGAGAAAGGTTTTGAAGGGCACCAAGCACAAGCTAAAATTCACAAGTGGCACAAGTCAAACTGGGTCTCAAAGCCCCGAGCACACAAACCTCTCCCTCAGCCTTTTCCTCCCTGTTACAAATTGATATTTTATTAACTCAAAGCCAGACACCTCTCCTTAAAACAGATTAATCTCCAGTTCATCACATCACTCGAGACTAAGCGAGGCGAGGGGTAGCAGCAGGGCCAAACACGTGTGAAGTGAACACGACCCCCAGGTACAGCAGAAGGGAGAGGGGAATAGAGAAAGAGAGAGGAAAGAGCTTTTTTTTTTTGTTCCCCAGTTTGGTAGTTCAGGCATATCTTTTTTTGTGCAGATGGATCGGATGGGGGCAGAGGGAGCAAAATCCATACAATACCTCTGGTAGTTCTGTGCCCTTCTGCCCAAGCACCGTATAGTTGGTCACTACTCCCAGAAGTCACAACCGTCCTAAAGGATAAAGCTGTTCCCATCCAAGGGGCAAGGCAGAGATACAACAGACTGCAGTAGGGAGGAGGAGGAGGAGGATCTGGAATAGGATTCTTTAAGAGGATCTTGAATCAAGGGTTAATTGTTTCCAAATGACCACTGTGTGGGAGACTATTATGGGATGGGACCCATTCAGAATTGGTTTAAAGCTGCTGGTTAGATACCTTAAAAGAGGGCTAAGCAGCAGCAGCTGTTTTACATTTAAAGTGACTGAAGTGAGTAGTGAATTACTGTGGGAGACAAATGAGCCCATGACATGATTGGACCTGGGACGGCTCTCCCAAGTGGCCACTTGTTTCATGAGAACTCCCACCCCCGGGGCTCTGCATTTGAGTATCAAAGGCACAAATAACACCAATTAATTCAGATTAGCCCAAGAGAGAGAGATGGCCAGGTTAGCTGCTTGTTTCTGGATTGAAGAACCCCAATTGCTGTTATCTCTCCTGTCTTTGGGGTGCCTCTCTGTACTCCCAGGTCTAGTTCCATCTTGTTATTCCAGGTTGTTTCTCAAGGAAACTGTGGAGAGCGTTAGCGTGAAGTCAGAAGCTAGCAGGGCTGGTGGAGTTGTGTTGTCGTGAGGCAACATGTTGTGGACCTTGTGTTTTCTGTCCTGGAGTTAAGGGCTGAGTGTGGGCCCTGACACTATTGATTTCAGTATGTCCTAATAAGCACACAGACTCGACTTTTTTTTGGGACCCCTCTGCCCCACAGCGTAAGGATAACATAAGGTAGATCAAAATTAAGAATCTACAGATGGGATAAACTGTCTGGACTATGTTTTAGCAGGCATGAATTTCCAAACTAAATTCAATTTCCAACAGCTTTGCAAGACGTGCAGAACTCCCCTTTAACCGCCTATTTTTTCCTCCTTTTTTTTTTTTTTTAAATGTATTAGCCTCAATTTGTAATACTTAGGTTGGGATTTTGTAGCCTCCCACCAGAACCTTTTCTCTCACTGCTAACACGCAGCTGCAGTGAGCACAGAGCCATCTGAGCACCCGCTTCACCATTCAACACTCAGGTTGGTGACTTCCTGGTGATACCAAGGGCTTGCGTCAGCCTTCCCAGAATCGAAAGGAAGAAACAGTCCTGTGTGCTATTTACCAAACTGCATTAGTCAAAATACTGCATTTTAAAAACCCCTTAAGTTGTTATACATCATCATATAAGTCATCACAAAATAGTGAGTATGAATTCCTAAGAATTATGTTGACATGGAAATTGTCAGTAGAAGTGCTGGGAAATTTACATCTCCTCATATATCTGTACTCGTATCCTCCATAGAAATTAACATATTATAACGCTAATATTTCAAGGTAATGTTTTCTCATGAGGATGCCATATTTTATCAGTTAATATCATCTGCGTAAAAACTATTCAATTACAGTATCAAGCAACGTGTGATTAATACTAATATCACCAATGTAATGGCAACTTCGTAAGGTGTCATCATAGCTGTTCAAGCAGCTGAAAATGGCAGTAACAGGGAAAAAAAATCATTCTTTTTAATTAAAAAAAGAAAAGTTGGATGTCCATGAAAATGAACGGCCAGGGATACCTGGAGTGCAGTCTTACCCTGCCTGAAAGGCGTAAGTCAAGCCACAGATCTTAGTGGGACAAGGATTTCCTTCCTCACTCTTCTTCCTGATATATTCAGCCTTGAGCTCCATCCCTCAGATCCATACAACATTATTAAATGTAAGCATGTGGGGGAGTTAAGGCTTTTACCCAACCAGCAAGATCACCACTCCTGAATTTTTTTTAAAAAATATTATTCAGGGGTGTTGTTGAAAAGCCATTGGATGTTCATTTATCTCTGCTTTTACCTACGCTCAGAAAAACAGCACCACAGGTATGATGGACCTTGAGCAGAAACCCGTGTTCGTACAAGGGATTAACAAGGTGTGAGGAAACCTGACCTAGAACTACAGTTTTCCTAGGAAAGGAAACACAGTATTTTTTTTAAAGAGCCCTAACCTTGATTCATCCCTCTGGATGCTGACTCCTGGGAAGAACAGGGGTTCTCAAGAGGAAGAATCTGTCAGGAGCCCACAAAAGGCACAGGAATGAAGAAAATGCAGGATATCATCAACTGGTCACAAAGCTAAAGCGTCCAGATTTGAAAATGGTTGTAACACACCATTGCAGCTAGAATAGCTCCCCTTTGCCCTTAACCTGCAGATTTGTTGCCAAAGCTGAACAGCTCTGTAATGAATAATTTATTCCAAATCGTTTCCCTCTTCATGAATTGTCAGAAGGGTATCATGATTTTTTTTTAAATATATATGTTGTGTGTACATCTGATACTATCCAAGGGATTTATAGTAAAGCTGCCGGACTTGTATCTCACATGAACCAAGTTTTAAGAGCTTTCTCCCAGCCTTTTGCCCAAGGGTGAATTTCAGTCTATTCGGATAGATATGCCATCTCATTGTGTGAATCATTTTGGGTCTGTAGCTCTTCCACATGCATATTCACAATTTCAAATTCAAGCTGTCTTGACAAGATGCTTAGGTCACATGGGCCATATCTGTTCCCAAATTGGAAATGGGCAATTTGGAATCAGGTTTCCAGCCCCTCCTCATCCAAAATTCTCTTCCCACAGAAAAATCTTCGGTATATTCCTGAAGTTCTCTCTTCCAGCCACTCTTCTGTCCATGGACCTCTAGGAGAGGATTCATGGTAAGTGCTGCAAACCTGGCCCGAGTGAATTGGTTTGAATGTTAGAATAGTACAAAAAATGGTTTTGGCAGCATTCCCCTAATTTATTTCACCAATTTGGGCAGATTTTACAAAGGCAGCTAAGCACAAAATGAAAAGGGGACTCTAACAATTCTGAATCGTAAACACATTTTGAGCAGATTGTGCAAAGCAATTCAACTAAAATTAGATTATGAAAAGTACACTAAGTAAAACTGTATTATGGAAATGTTATGAAATTAATTAATCTAAGAAGCAGCATTGCCACCAGCATGTGCTGGCCCTGTAAACTCATGAGTGCATTTGTTCCACTCTTAGCTTTCATTCCAGATGAAGTTAACACGAGTCAGAGATGTGACATTTCTAGGTCTGTGATCCCAGTGAATATTGTGACCTATTACAGTTTTTCATTTGATCCTTAATTTGAGTTTGGCCAGTGACACTTGCATTCACTAAGAATTGCTCTGGTGACCATAGATTGACAGCAAGTTACAATCAGTATGGCATTTGTTTAATAGGTTTAGTTACCAGTGTGGGTTGTTACTCGGCTAAGCCAATAAATAATGTATTTTCAATTAATAGAGAAATCTTAGAAGGATTTGTACAATATGTATGACTAAATGAAGAAACACATTATAATTATACGGTAGTTTGTTAAAATGATCATTAATACTTCTGATGTTAATTATCTAATGGCAAAAAATTGCAGCGGGTACAAGTAATTTGCCCTTTGTAATTGCTTATTAGGTTGTAGGATAATCATTTTGTTTTCTTTGCATAGCACTATTTATTGCATTTTTTCTTCTGACAGTAGCTGAAGTGTATGTGAGGTCAAAAGTTATTGGATACCTTTCTTAAGTAATGAGACCACATTTTTCGGTGGAAGTGCGACAGAGGACATCCAACCATGATTGTGATTTGCAGCCTTCACCTTAAAAGAAAGTTGGAAAGATCACAATACAGAGGGAAAACGACACTTTTGGTTATAGAATGTATGCACATATTTATATAAAACAACCGTTTTCCAGTGGTTACTACACAGTGCAAGGAACCAAACGTAGTATGCTTGTGTTTCTGGTTCTGCCAGTGATTTGCTGCATGACTTTTGGTTAGATACATGGCATTATCCGTAGTTCATCATGCGCCAAAAATTATTACGGATTTTATTGGCCTTCACCTCTGCTCATTTTTCCTACCTTAGGAGTGAGTAAATGATTCCTCAAATACACAGGCTCTGATTCACCTCTTTCCTCATGTTAATCAAGAGGAGATTTTAAAGGCTTTTTTTTTCTGAGAAACATATTCACACAATATGTGTTAAACTCTGTGCATAACTTATTGGGAGGCATGGAAAGAAAAAGTCAGGATGTTTTGGTTTGATGTTCTTGAAACAAATAATTACATTTTTTATTTCAGGACATTTTTAAAACAAATTTAGATAAACTTAATTGCATTTTTAAAGCTTTAAAAAAGAATACCTGTCAGCTAAATGAAATATTTCATGTAAGGCAAGATTTCTATTCTTTTTTCTTTTCTTTTTTTTTCCCTCTCAGATTTAATTTCAGTCAGAAACCTGAAATTTCCCTTCAGGCTGACCCAACGAATTTTTCTTTCTACTTTTCAAAGAGCAACCCGAAAACAAACAAACAAAAAAAAAAAAGGTTTGCATGGGTTTTTGCATACACTGGGTATTCCTTTACAAACACTGGCACTTGAGAAACCATATGGGGATGTATTTTCACAAACCACCCAGAATCAGAGGTGAAGAGGGCAGGGCAGAACCCAAAGTAGGGAGGAATCTGAAGCATGGGGGACTTAGGGGTAAAGGAAGCAAATGGGAGAGGAATTAGAGGCAATGGGGCTACTGGGAAAGAGGGGGCCCCAGAGTAAACTTCTCCTCTCATTACTTGCATATGCGTATAAACCACACTGCTGACGAATCACAGTTTTTATAGATAATCCGTGGGTGATACATAGGAAAATATGGTATTCATCAAATTCTGATCAGAAACAATTCCACTGAAGTCAATGGGATTGCACAGGCATGAAACAGATGTGAAGGAAGGAAGAGTCAGAATCAGGCCCACTGCACATGCACACAGGCTGGCAAGCGCATAGTATTTTCATACCGGTTTGGGAAAGGATCCTCTGTTTAAACCTGGAGTTAAAGTTGACTCAATAATGAGAACTGTAAATATGGAAGTTGTCATCAGTAAAGCTCAACTAGTATGTTTCCAGGTGAAAACTGATGTCTTGTAAGGGTTAGGAGCGAATCTTCATCCAGCGAAGCATCACACGTTGGCCATCATGACAGCAGATTTTCTTGCAGAATGATGCCCAAATGGAAGTTATTACATCGAGTGTAGTGGGAAGCAATAGGGCCATTCACACATAATCACAGAATAGATGTAGCGGAGATGGGTGTCAGCCAACGTCCTGGATCCAAGCATATTTGGATGTGAGAGAAGTTCAGATCTTGATCCAAACTTTGTTGTTCAGACCTGCCTCTCGCTGTCAGGAGGTGGCTTCTGGCCAACCCCATCTTACATGAGTGATTCCACTTCACCAAATGACAGGTGGGATGGCCATTTAACTTAACAGGCAGGGAAAAAAAAAATCCCTGTCCTTAAGTAGATGCTATTTTTGGTGGTCTTTAATAGGCGCGCAAGGGGAATAGGAAGATAATTAGCCCTTTAACGCGGCTTGTCCCCATACACCTCGATTTTCAGACACTCTCCCTGTTTCTGTGGCGGTCCCCCCACGAACTGTTGGGAGGGATGTTGACAGTCTCCCTGTTAAACGCTCAGCTTTTTGAAAGGTTTTGCTCTCTGCAGGCTGAGCTGTCTGGCACGCAGCCATCCACAGTGAGCTGGAGTTTGCTCTTCAGTCCCAGTGCAATCAGGCACTGTCTGCTGCCTGCTGTTGCACAGGGCTGCAGGAGCTTAAAAAAAAGACTCCTCCGGTCCTGTCAAAAAGACAACCGAATTATTAAAGCGGCAGCTATTCAGGTGATCAGAAGGACCGAGGGAAGCAAGGACAGAAACTGCTGTCGAGGGCTGATCTGCCACTTAAACTGAAATGCAGCGGGGTAGGAGGGATGTGGATAGTGCAGGAGACAAAGGGCCAAATATTGCTCTCTGAATGATGTCACTGCAATATTTGAGTGGAATTAGGTCCCTTATATTCCTTGCTGAGGTGGCTTTGGACTATCCAAGTTTTAAAAATATCCAGTCCTAGCCTGAGTGTCTGGCCTCCCTCTTTTCCACGTATCCAGGAAAATGTGGGTAATCCTCGGGGAGATCCACATTGAATAAAAACAGTATTTTTTATATTAAACATGTGAAAATCTGTCTTCCACAGTCTGACCCTGTGAGATGGAAGCAATGGCAGCATCCTTAAACAACAACTTGAAAATCATCTGGCATCTAGAGATCCCCAAGCCACTTTGGCGAGGTGGGGAGCCTCATGTGGGAGCAAAGTTAATGTGTGACTCTTGTTAATGGCAGAGCAAGGAGATGGACAAAGGTCGCTTGGCCACATGCCTGTTCCACCGTTCCCACCCTGTTTCTCTATAACTCAAAACTTATTAATATTTGCTTGTTATTAAGCATTAACATATCTTAACCTTAGCATAACTTCATACCCTACTGATTTCTGAACACACATTAATTCTGTATTTGGTGAAATACCCATGATTTCAAGCGATTGCCTTTTTGGCTACCCATTTTCTAGACTCTGAGAAGACTTCCTACGGAGACCCTCTTTTTCCACGAGGCAGACCCTGAATTAAGAACGAGAAACACACACAAACCAGCCTTGAAAACTTTGGCTTACTTCATCCCATGTTGTTGCCTAGAAATGACTTAGTCGCAGCAATTTCTAGATTGCTAGAATTCCTACTGTCTAATTTCTTGGCCAAGGCACAGACTTCTCGTGTTAACAACTTCTGGAGCACTGCTTCATCGATACGGGAGCATCCTCTGATAAGGTGGTGACATAACCATACATTCGTCTATTTCTGAGGGGGGAGGAGAGAAGAGGATGCTTCTAGTGCCTGCATGAATGTCTTCCTTCAGCCCTCACAACTTCCTCAGCCCCCCTGTGCTGCCCTGCCTGACTCTGAGCTTCCTACTAAGCCAGCAGCTTGGCTTAAAAAAAACAAAAAAAGCAAGTCAGCATTTTGCTTGCAAGACGTATTATGTTATTAATGAGAAATACAAACTCCTGCAGGCCTGTGGTGGGAAAGACAGTAGAGGAAGGTAAGTTGAGGAGAAGCACTCTTTCCCCACCTCCAAACAAGCTTGCTAGTATGTAAGGCAACATATCCTGCATTATCCAGCGGCCTTCTGAATGAACACTTGCCACCCTGTGACAGAACGTAAACTACTTTAGCCTTATTCTCCTCCTGACAGACCTTCTAATTATCTCAGCTGTTTACAGCGCTCAGGCCCTCTGCTACCAATTTCTCCATTATTCTGACAGTCAACAAACTAGACCTATTAGAGCACAGCACAATTCTTGCCCAAGGCAGGAACTTTGTGAGACCACAAATCGTCTCGGTATTAAAAGTCGGTGCATAAGAACTGCCCTCAGCTTTAGCGCTAAATTGCTGGTTTGGAGACATTCATTGCTGTATATTGTATTTCCACTATATTCTGCTTTAATAGACTTCGTGCTGAAGTGTGTAAGAAGAGTTTTAAAGCCTGAGGTGGCAAGTAGACCCTTTTTCTTTCTTTTTTTCCCATTTTATATATTTTTCCATCTTTTTCGTTTGTCACCTTATATTGCAGGGTTGGTTCACATACATAAAACAACACTGCAGTCACACAAGAATACCTAACTGTTAGTGGGAGGCACAGATTTTGCTATTATAAGTTAAACAACAAGGTTTGGGCAATACAAGATCTGCTATTCTTTGATTTGTATGGGGCTTTGTCCTTAAAATTACTTCTTTCGTGCTTTGGATCATTTTCTTTTCCTATTTGGCAAAGCTAACCTGTTTTGTTCTTCTAATCTTCTGCTATCAAAGTAGTTAGGGCCAAATAAGAATAATAGATAGAGAGGGAGATTACAGTTTCTATTAATAATTTGCATACATTTGTTCAAGTAATATTTATTTAAGGTTCAGAAAGCTCTTAGAAAATTGTATTTATTAATTAGTGTACACAACACTCCGTAAAGTATTTATGTATGGCCTATCTTCAGACTTCTCTTAGTTTGAGTTTGTACAGACCCAGGCATTTACTTTGACTAAACACATAGGAATCACCTGAGTCAAGTATGCTTGTATCGGAGACCTGGACTAATTTTCAGTGTTACCTTAAGTTCAAGGTGTCTACAGGTACTTATGAGGATATCTCAGGTAACCTACCAAGGTGTAGAAATAATTCCAGATATCTAAGACACACTTTATTATCAGGCTGATATTAATGACTAATCCCACCAATTAGCACCAACAGCAAAAGCTCCAAAAAATATTTTCCTAAGCCTATCAATTGATTCTGACTCAGGAGTACACTCACAGCAGATTTCTTTCAGCCTTCTATTTGTCAAGAAAAAGTGGTTACATTTTTGAAAAATTAAAGCTTGTAAATTGAAAAACCCTTTTAAAGACAAAACCAAAGAGAAAATACATAAAAAGTACACACCATTTCAGCTAAGCAGCATGTTGGAAGGAACGCGTGCTTTCGCTGAACTGTGTTACCTCTGCCTGGTGGAATGCTGGAATATAAAATGACATGTTATATTAGATTCTACTGAATTTAAATTCTTTCTTCGAGGCATTTATAGTGAAATAAAATATTTTCCAATGAAGACTCTTTGAAAAGTGACATTGCTTTCAGCAAAACCTTCCTGAAGACAACTTCCAGTTTAGTGACATAGGGCTGGGTGAATTGTTACCTAGCCTATCACGAGAAATCATGTACTGGACATGTACATCATGGAACAACAGAGAGAAAGCCTTAGCACAGGTTTTGTGGTAAAGACTGTTGCATTCCTGTGAATTCAGTGTTAGTACTGAGGCATATTTAACTCAAAAGCTGACCATTTAATAGCTTTAAAGTGTTCAAATTTCTTCCAAACATAGCTTTGAAAGAGAGATGGATCTGTGTTGTGCAGTGGTTTTACATTCCATCTTGTAGGATATACTAATTTGGGCTAAATACTGCTGTGACTTAGTAAAACAAAAAATAAATTAAATCATTAGGCCACATTGCTCTAAACCCAGGTAGCTTCGGGAGAACTATGTAAGATTTGAAGTTTTACTGCTGGGATTAGGGGCTGCTCTATTGACTTCCATGGAACTTGCATGAAATGGAAATTATCACAGGCTATAGTCATTTGTCATCCTTCTCTTATTTGTTTCCAAAATTTGATTTCCTGTTCAGAAGAAAGGCATGTTCCTGGGTCAAAGCCAGGCTGAAAGTAATCAGATCCTAGATGGCACTTTTAATTGGCTTTGGATCAGATTCTTCAACTGGGGTATCCTGAATTACTGCCTGCCTGAGGACTTTTTCTCAGCACAGAAGACTTAGGTCCACAATCTTCACCATGTCTGAGTAATGCAAAGGTAAAGGTGGGGGTTTTTTTTCTGTAAGGTGGCAGAAAATACTGCCTTCTGCTGTCATAACCAAGAATGAGTCAGAATACAAAATGGAGACGTCAGAACTCCTTGGATAGTGCTGGAACCACTGTCATGCAAAGGGAAATAAATAGGATCATTCAACTTAAATATGGATACAATGTTACATTAATGTTAATGGACACAATGCTGGTTAATATTATTTTTAGGGAACCAGTATGTAAATAAATATATATAAATATTTTTAAAATAGGATATAAGATGTTGCTCTTTCTTGTTTGCTTATTTTTTAAACTGAGAAAAAAAAATGTTGAGGGAGCTTATGTCTTTTTTTTATGTTGACCTTAATGAACAAGTTTATTGGTAAGCATTTTCAGAGTATGTTTTAAGTAAATAAAACACAAAGTAATTGAAAGAATTTCAAGCTTGCAACCACAAGTATTTGCAGTGTAGACGAAGTCTAAGCCTTGGGTTCATCCAATTATGGTATCAAATTGTTACCATCTATATGATCAGCTCAAAGGGTGTGGGATGACAGTCAACCCATCAGCCAGAGCATTTGTAGGCATGTCATTATGCACAACGGTCTTTTCAGCTCTCACAAACTAAGCAGGAATTGTTTGCAAATCTTGGCAGAACAGACGAGCTGCTTAGTAACATCATTTGGTTATTCAAGATGTAATGTGCCTTCCTCTGAGACCACACAGAGCATCAGGGAAGTGCTGGCGTTAGCGGCTGTTTCAGACACAGCCTGTCTTAACTGTTGCTCAAGCCTCCCTGGCTCTTTTCACAGTTAAAATATCTGTTTCAGTGACCTAGACAGTGGTATATTCAGGAAATTGTAGTTTTCCTATATAAAACTACTGCTCCAAAATATAACTGGAAAATATATTAATTCTTCCCTATTGCATGCCCTAGACTGCTGAGAGAAGGTTTCAGCTTTATGATTTCTGATCTGGACCCCTCTCTAGCTCCTAAATTAATTAAACCAAACCAATGGGATAGACTTAAATTCACATTGGCTTCAGGGAAAAAAAGTAACCCTTGTCTACCCAGGGAGGCTGACAGCAACAGATTACAGATTTAGGAAGCCTTTTTCCTGGTTGTTTCTACTGTTTCATTAAAAAGATATGCACGCTAATCGTGGAAATGGGAGGCAACCTAGAAAAAAAGATGTATTATGAGAGGCTGGGACATTGTATCTGTGCATACAGCAGGGAAAACTTTATTGAAATGACTGCTAAAAACAACCCAAGAGCAATGTGGGGAACGACAAAGAGGAAAATCCAGAGTCGGTGCCTCGTAAGGGGAGCAGCAGAGTTGGAGTCAGAGATGCAGAAAGGAGAACAGGTGAGGGTCAGAAAGATAGAAAGGAGAGAGAGCAGCACTGGGAGAAGACATGAGAAATTAGATCAGAATCTAAAAGCACTCAGGAGAGCAGGGGAAAAGGCAGAAATTAGAACAGGAGCTAAGAGGAGAGCCGAAGAGGCAATAAAAACTCAAGGAGGAGAAAGAAAAACTGAGAGATGAAGAGAGGAGGACGAGAAAAAAAGGACTAGAGATAAATATGAGGCAACATAAAAGGGCCTTGACCTCCAGTTTGTAAAGGTGACATGATCTGTGGTGTGAAAGAAAAGAAATGCTTTGCATTTTTTGAAATGGCCACGAAGAAAGGACCAGGCTACATCTCAGAAATCAATATCACATTTTATGCCTGCTGCACCCTTCACGAAGAATCAAGACAACATTGATTCAAGTAAGTAATATTTCATTGAAAACTGATCTTTGATTGCATAGCTGCGAGGGACTGACTCTGAAAGTCCCTCTGTGGCGTCTGCGCCGAACAGGTGTCATTTTCGGGATTGTGTTAGAAGTGATGTGGCTTCATTCCCGGTCGGCGGAGCACGTGGAGAGCAGAGGACACGTCACTTTAGTCTTTGAGAGCATATGATGCTGCATCAGAAGAGCTAGCTTGCTCTCTAGGGTCATTAGTCTGTGTCTGTTAGTGTGCGGTGAACAGTCTGGAAGGTTTGCTTTGTGGCTGTATTCATTTCAAGCGGTTAAACGATTATTTTAAGATAATTAGAAAAGCCTTAGACTGATATTTTAAATCTGCTTTCCTGATCAATCGCAGCAGTGTTAGAGCTGGTGTGCAGTCATGAGGCAAAAGACTGTCTCCCCCAGCTGTAAGGCCAGGCTCTGGTAATGGTATTAACTGTTTCCGACACTTTTTCACAGTGTTCGAGAGTGGAAAACCTCCCCTTGATTTTATTTCCCCGGCCACTAATTCCCTTGGGAAAACAGATTCACTGTTTCTCTGTTTATTTTGCTAGCAGATCTCGATGTGTTTCAGCCTCCTCATACCAGGAAGGGTGACGGTGAAGCAATTTATAGCAAAACCAGTGTTTGAATTCCCTTTTGGAAAATCACTTCCGTATCTTGATAAAATCGTAGCATGTGTTGGTGGGAGGATATACTGATCAGGGGAGGGCAAAGAAGGTTTTTGAACATAAACTTCTATGTGTCTCATTGCAAGCAGGCTTGGCACCCTCAGAATATTTAGCCATTTGAATTAACCAAGAGTAAAAATGCAGTACAGACTTCCCACCGAGCCATGTCACATTACGGACATCACACAACTCAGGGACACTGTGGGAGATGTACTTCTGCCATTTTCCTTAGTTCTTTGGGACAAGTGGAGCCTCGTGCTTCCCACTTACAAATCCTGGGAGGTAATTAACCACCAGGGAAAACTGCAGTGCAGGATTTTATTATCACAAAATGAAGCAGTTGTGGCCATTTCAGTGAGGCCAAACCAGGCAATTCTGTTTCCACGATGTCAAAATATTTTGTTTCCATTGAAAATGCATAGACAAAATATTTCTGCAACTTTTCAAACTGCCACTGATGAAACAAGGACTCCCTATCCCATCTGGGAATGAAAACTGATGTTGAGAGGCAGACTGTGGCTCCATAAATAAGTTCTTCTGTTAACTTTGTCCTCCATTGGTGCAGTACCTTGTTACTGCAGAAACATGGCAAGTGTAAACTCATTTTGGGTATCAATGAAAATAAAACCCAACTAAGATCTTGCTAGGTGGTTGCTGAGAGGTCTGTGTACCTGCTCCTGAAGATGAGTTCATGAGGACACAATGGTCCTATCTCTTGCAAAGCTGGTCTAATGGAAGATGTACATAGTCTTGGTCTTCTCAGGAAACATTTGCACCTGTTTTGGGAGGCTCTTTTGAATGCAACATTTGAGCAAAATGTGGTAGTGTGTCTCAGTAGCCACCAGTGACCACTCTGAGGAAGTCTGGCTTCTTAACAACAGCAAATCATGAGCCACCAACTCTTCATATCAAACTTTTTTTTCTCCAGGCATGGAGTATCCTAGGAATTTTCAAGTTTGTGTATGGTCAGGAGCTGGTCTATCAAAGCGTGGTGTCTCTTTACATATGCCACCCCACAAGACAGCTAATCTGCATTTCAAGTAAAATCTTGAGTGTCACGCAATTTCTCTCAAATTGAAAACAAAGTGATGGTAATAAATACATGTATTTACAAATAATGCAATTTTTTCCTCATGTATGCATGCCCCTACATCCTTCCACTCTTCCCACACAACAGTAAAAATCCCATTTGGAGTGTTTTCCTGGTATTCAATCACAGTGCAACCTCATGGATGCAGCAGCTAAGACGCAATGAATGAGCTTGAATTCCACAGTAACACTGTATTAGAAACAGAATAAAATATCCAGGATAATACGGTTTTCTGACAAATAACTGCACCCATTAATTTGCTCTAGTACTTCAGGTTGTCCAGAAACCAGAAGAGCTCTTAAAAATTAATAGTAATGTTAAGTCAGATCCTTTGAACATAATTTCAAGATAATGTCAAAAATTAATGTACAGTTATTGTTCAGTAATCAGTCCAAAATAGTTACAGATGTGTTTTGAAAGCACATGAATGAAGAGGACACTTTGCAGTTTTAAAAGCAATACAGATGACTTGTGGCCTAAGAAAAAAAGAGTGACACGTAAAGTGATTCTGCATATATGTGTGCATTCACGTGTGCATATCTGTATATACATTAGAGACAAAAAACCCAAACAATTATTGCAAAACATGGTCAAGTAATGGAAAAAAATGCAATGCTTATTTGTCATGAATATAGGCTACTGATGAAAAGCGTACATCATAGTTCTGCCTTGCCTAAGCCTAATACAAATGTGGAGAAAGTGGCATGACCCATTGAGCTGACATTAAAAGCTTTAAATTCAATTACATTGGCAGAAACCTTCAAAAATTGTCTTGGGAGGAGAAAAAAAAATCATGACAGAGCATAACAGATGTATGAAATTAAGGGCATTTAGGAAACATTATCTTTGCTGTATGATGGGAAATGTTTCTAATTGCACTCGCAGGGTGCCTTTAAGATGTGCTGGTTTTAGTTAAACAACGTTCTTTATGATCTATTATGGATTTTCAGCAGAAATGTATAGGCAAAAGAATGAAATGCATATTAAGATACATGTTTTTTGCAACAATCAGCTCATCTATTTTCCTTGTTCAACGAAACAAACTTAAAATGCAAAGTTATTGAATCCATAAGAGTTGGATGAAAAGAAGGAATCCTATTGGCTAATGAAGAAACTGTACCGTACTGATGGATTTAATACTCCAATGCTCGTGGACAGTCTTGTATCTCATATCACAATAGGACCGCATGGATTTCCCGATACATCTACACCTTACTTTATGTTACATGTTACTGCTGTTCTTTTCCTGGCTACTGGACGCTAATTAAATCCAGTAATTGAGATGCAATAGGAAATGCTGTATGCGGATTTCAGCGTTATTAATAATGTCTGTGCTGCAAGGCTTTCTCAACCAGCACTCAGTGTTCAAAGTCCTCTTCAGCACATACTGAAAACTAGATAAAAATGCAATAGGATTTCTTTTCTTGCATATTGCTGAATCTCAATTAGTTCCTGCTGTGTCATAGACTCCCACAGATTTAATATGTATTGAATCAAATTTCAATAAGAGGTGTCTTCTAAAATTAGACTTCTCTTTTGTTTTTACCATTTTGTTTTTACAAATGGAGTAAATACAGTGTACCAAGGGGTTTTGCTGTTTTTGCTGGTTCCAATGGCAGTCATCAGTTTAAGGACAAATACAACTATCCAATTAATGCCATAGATTTGTAATATTGAGTTTAGACCATATCAGTTCATTTTCACTCCATACTTTACCTGATATTCATTATGATGGGAATGGGACTTCTCAGTTTCTTTTTTTTCTGTATGAAGGGAAAAGTTTTACTGTTTTACTTTATACTTTTTACTTTATACATGCGCTTAAAATAAACCAAACATTACAACAAATCAGTCCAAATTGGAATATAGACAGAGAAATTAATTTCCTTGCCTCCAGTGGGGATTAAAATCAAACTGACGGGTTCATTCTATTTGGAAATTCCTTCTCTAACCATAATCTCTGAAATGTATGTGGTTCAGCAACGCTACAGTAAATTTCATAGGATCTGAAAAAGCAGCAACAAGATCCTGCTTAAGAGACTGGAGGAGTTAACAATGGTAGAAAGAACTTCCCCCAGGCTGTTAGTTTGCAGTTATGGTATTTTGGGTGGTTTTCCTCACAAATGACTAATTTGACTGTATAACTCATTCCCAAGAGAGGTTGTGGAGACCAAGAGTTCGGAATAGCTTGTAAGATGGCTTGGACCATATTTTGGAGAGGAGGTCTATTGCTGCTGTTTTGTGTGGTGGTCCAGACAGAGCCTCAGAGAACCTGGTGCTGCTGAATGTTTCTGGCAGGATTACCTTGCATGGGCCATGTTTGTTACACTCCTCTCGCTGGCTTCTCTGGGAGACAGCACACCGGGAACTAGATATATTTCTGGCCTGAGCCAGTGCACTTGGGTCTAAGCTCCTGTGCTTCACATCCAACTGGCTCTTTTTGTCTCATTTGTCAGGTTTTTTCAAGAAAAGCGTTTTTATACCATATCAAATTCCTTTCTTCTATCTCAATGTAGTCAACTATTTGAGAGGAAGGTCATATGTTTGTACACAAGACTGCGTGTTTGCACATGGGACTCACACTGTGAGTGATCTATTGAGTATTGGAATTTAACATAATTTATCAAAATCACCCTTTGGGAAAAGATACTGATATCTTCTACTTTCATACCACTTCGCACACTGAAAGCATTCTGCAAACACGTCTCCATTATCTTTGCTTAGCATCCTTACCTCAGAAGTGAAAAATATCCAGAGTACAGTGATTTTCTGGTGACCTCATAGATTTATTCCTTAATACAAACCACGAATCAAAAGTGACACTATAAAAGCCATGTCAATTCATTTAAACAAAATATTCAAAACCACATTTCATCTGATAGCCTTAGATGGAAATAGAATAAACTTTCTTTTTTGTACACACAAGAAAATAAAATGTTTACTAATATCAGAACTGGTGCAGCCCATTGACAGTGAAAACTGGCAAAGTCTGGATGATTATCTCTGACATAAATTTGATCAGGAAAAGGATTTGTAGCAATGGAAATTCATGCTAATGGAATAAAAATGACCCAAGTTTCTGACAGTCAAACTCCGTGGAGTCCAGGATGACTTAGAACCTGTCTGCATCAGAGAAAACAAATCAGCTGAATGAAACAATCTTTCATTCAGTGCTATATTTTTTGTCACTAGCTGTAAAAATAAATTAATAAAATAGTACAATAACACTTTACCAACTTTCCCAAATGAAATTTTCCAACTATCTAAACATATTTCAAGTTCATTGTTCACACTCAGAAAGGCAAAAAATCAATGAAAAAAAAGAAGTTACCTGAACTAACTCCAAACTAGGATTATTCTGTTGCAGTCAGACAACCTGTATTATAAACTTCGAATTTTAATTTCTATCTGGGAGGATGTCCATCAGTAAACAGCATATGCAATGAGTACATAACCCACTGAATCTTGTGTATGTAAAAAACAAGGAAAACAAATATTCTTTGGAATCCAAAATTGGTTTCAAAGGCAGTAATGGAGAGGAACTGCTAAATAAAAACTTGGACAGAAAATTGAAAACAGATATTTAAGAGAGAAAAGGCTGCTAGCTAGGAACAAAGACCTGGTCGCTAATTGTACTGACCAACACACATAGCGTTGAACTGAGTTGTGAGGAGCCATCAGGAAAAGCAGAGGGAGAGTGCAAGTCACGGGCCAGAAAAAAATCATCCTAGAGTATTGCAAATGGCCCAGAGGCTGGAGGTTGGGGAGCACAGGAATAGTTTAGGAATTAATGGCTTCGTGAAGGTTGAACATGCAGTTAATGCATTAGACCCAAGAGATATAGGCCTCAATATGAATACTTATCCAAGAATTGCTTTGTATTTAACATGAATCAAGAGTATAGTTTTTCAAATGGAATATTAATTTCACAATAACAAATGAAAAAGACAGGCCTGATTATTTTCAATTAAACGGTTTTATCTTTGAATCAGAGAGATCATAAGACCTGTTGGGGAAAAAAACAAAATACTATGTAGTATAGTTATATATAATATATACATTCGTGTATATTGTCATTTTGCCCTGATAGAGCATGAATGAATCAGTGTGCCAGCATGTAACAAATGAAATCCTTCTCATTCTTTGAAAAAATCCCTTTCAAAGTTGTTATTTCAATAAACCATTAATTTCTGAGTTAGACTAGGTGTTAAAGTGCCAAAAAAACACATTGAAAGGGATGATATATTTCATTCAAAACAAGTAAACTTAGGAGGGGGGGGGGAAACCTACCTTTAGCCTGAAGAAATCTTCATAGCACTTGCTTTGGAATCCCTTTAGTTAAAAGATTAATGCTTTTCATCCAACATGTTACACATTAGAAATGAGCAGACAAAACCACTGAATCTATTTCAATCTACCTCAGTCATTTAAGAAAATTCGCTGAATATAAGAATACTCCTTCTAAATGTTTATTCTCACCAAACCTTCCAGTGTGCACTTAGTGCCAGCAATGAGCACAGTGATTAAAGGGATTTTTCTGGTCCCCTCCAAGTGTCATCAGCCCCATTCTCTTGTTGGAAACTGATGCACAAAGATGTGGGGTGATACAGCACCAAGCTGAGCAGCCAAGAGCGATGACCTCGCATCTCACAGCCGCCATTTCCAGCACAATTAAAGTCTGGTTATGCATCGGGTTGAGCCAGGTTACCCCCAAGACTCCCATCAATCCTACTGCCTTCTGCGGCAAGTAGCAAGTACCCCAAATTTTTGGAGAAGAGTCTCAAACCACAAGTCAAAAGATCATGTGTCCTTTTTTTAAGAGTACAAACAGGCACCAACCACTGGAGCGAATAGTTTCGTGAATTACAAAGTATATCTCGTTATCATTCTGAAATAAAAAGAGTGGGTTTAATTTCATCCTGAAATATATAGAGTGGGTTTTTTTAAACTGTTTCCCCAAATGATAAACACACAGATATGCCACTAGCATAAAGGTAGTGCAGTACTGCAGTACGTTACTTGGTATGTTCTCCCCCTAAAATATAAAGCATTCACCATCTGTGGAGAAGTCTCCCACCACTCCTGCAGAGCTAGCAGCTAATGAAGCTAAAAAATATCGGGGTTCATTAGGCACACAAGCACTCTGGTAAAATCAAAGATCACCCTGAAACCCCCTTGAACATGTTATAGTTACCATTAAAATCATTGTCATAGTATTTGAGGTTAGTAAAACATATTGCTTAGGCTATAAAACATTCTAAACTAGTATCCCAAATGTCTTGCCTCGAGCAAGCACTTAAATTAAAGTTTCAGACAGCTGGCACTGGAATCAAAATAACAGTTTTGCACAAAGAGATTGGATAAACATGATTATTGTTTTCATAATTTATTTTGTCAACGTGCAGTATTGTGCGTTGATCCATCCATTGTACTTGGGCATGATTTCTTTCACTTTTCAACAGGTATCTATATTTCGCTGTGGATTTTTACAGAAAGCAATCCTAATTGATCTGCTGCTCTTGAATAATCTAATCCCTAATTAGTTGAGGCTGAACATTGAGAAAGGCAGCGTTGTTTGCTTTAATTAATTTCCATAATCTGGAATTTTTGTTTACTTGCCTTATAAGATCTTTTGTTTTTCAAGGAGAGGCTAACATAACAATATCACTATTTAGAGTATGAAAAAGGGGGCAGCGCTCTGGATACCTGATACAGCTAGACTAAAGCTGTTTCCTATTTAAATTGAGTAACAATTTTAAGAAGATATTTTTCCTATACCAGCCCCACTGTTCCCTGCCCCTTCAGTGCTGTGATGATATGCTCGCCTTTTAGTTTCTCGTTAGTCCAGACCTCCCAACCAAGTGGCTTGTGGAAATGTATGGACATAAAGTGCCAGAAATGTACTGCAGCAATCTCTTAAGTAAACACATATTTCCAGAGGCGGATCCCAAAGCATTTTATATTTAATACCGTCTTCCAAAGCCAAAATGTGGCTTCTCGAACAAATCTCAGGAAAGATTTCTGCATGCTTTTACCCAAATAGTTAACCAAAAAAAAAGATCTGTCCCCAAAACACAAAGCTTCATCCAAAGATGACACACACAATTAGCAAAGAAGACCCAGGGTTAAGAGAAGCTCTTGCTTTGCAGGCATGGGAATGTGTTTTGACATTAGAGTGAAAAAGCAGTGTTTTGATTCATGTTGCTTTTCTGTATCATTTTGTAGCCACTTCTTACAGAAATGTTCTTAAATGATAAAAAACAGTCTCATGTTGGTAAACACCTTTCTCGTAGGCTCCTTTAAGCCTTCACTCAAATGGGAAATTAAACTATGACATTGTCAGGAGCTGAGCTTTCCTGCCTCAGTTTCCAACTGTAAATTGGAGGTAATAGGAATATATTTTATATACACAGCATTCACCTGCTTCACAGGGATGTTACGGAGTTAAGAAGACTTGCAAATTACTTTGACTCATTCTGTTGAAATGGACAAAATGCAGCTCGCTCACAAATATAAATTAGGAATTACCCCCATGGTATCTAGTGGGATCAGTGTAAATTTATTGCACATATGGGACTGAGACCAAAACTCGTCTCTGTTTATGTAAACTAGTTGTACGGTTTTTGCTAGCGTGAAAAATGGTCGGTCATTCTCACATTTGTGAAAAAGATTTATCAAGCCAGCACAGACCAAACAGGTGCTGTTCAAGCTTGCCCTTTGCTTTCCACACCTGCAGTAAAATAACCTTTGCCTCTCTGATGGGAAGTCCACATGGAACTATGACCACCAGGTCACCAAAAGATATAACTAACCTTTCAGCTCTGGAAGGCAACACATTTACAGTCACCTGTGGCCTCAGACAGACCTTGACTGAACTCAGGTCTCCAGAGGTCAGTGTGTTAAGACATTGCACCAAGGGCCGCAAAATTTCAGGGAAGAAAGAGATGTTGAAAATCTAAGAAAATTGCCTTTACCGATATTCAGCCCTTTTCTTTCCTTCCTTGGACGTGTCTCTGTTGCTTTTAATTAAGCTCTCAGATTCATAGCTTGGAGATCTTTAATAACTACAGAAAGTGCTTGCGAGGCAAATTTCTCACTCCTAAGAAAGATCCTTAAACTAAATGTTACCTTTTAATTTATAGGTAAACTTAACCTGATTTTACCTTTACAGTAATATATTGCATGGCCATTTGTGTGCAACAGCCTGGTGACATAAAATATTTTAACTTTTAATAAATGGCTAAAATGTTGGATCACACACCTCCAATACACTGTAAGCGTAGTGCCTACTGATGAATTAATCTAATTAACAAAGGTGAAGGTTTATAATTGGGGTTAACTAGAATTTAACTGGTCATTGTTCATACCCCCCACTGCATTGTCCCCTAAGTAACTCACTCTGGTAGCCCTCCATGGTCCCTCGACCCCAACATCAAACTCAAGGATCAACCAGCTTCAAGGAAAAGTAGATACAATCATATTTCCAAGACTGTAATAACAGCAGAACTTAATGGTGTGATATTTTTATACTGTTTGGGAAAGAGACCCTATTTTTTCTTACTCATAAGCCCAGAGTATTTTTAAATAGTTCAAGTCCCTGTAGTACTTCACAGTTTGCAGCGCAGTTTAAAAAGTAATACATCTTTTCTTAGATGTACCCCAGATTCTGCCTTTTAATAGACATGATAATGAGATTCTGTGTCTTCATTTCCCAGTGTGCAGAAAGCTCAAATAAATCTTTGATTGTTCACAACCCTGGAGAAGGCTCCCAAGCCCAGGAATGTAATGATGTTTCTCTAAACAATCATTGCTAATGAAATTTAAGTGTATTTAAAATATATAGATGCGTCTGTGTATATATATTAGTACTATCAAAATTGGGTTTTATTCATTTTGCTTTGTAAATTTGAATCTGATCGCAGTAAACTTAGCTCTCAAGAGATTCATTTCTAGGAGAAGGAATGTCCTGAGTTATTTCTCTGACCTGCAAGACATATATTGAGCTTCTGCTTTTAAGTGAACTCCCTCTAATAAGGGAATCAAGGGATGTTTAAAAGGGCCATTCAGCGACTTCTTCATAAGATTAGGGACTGTGTCCCCAGACCACTGCTGAAAGTGTCATGCAGCTGATGACAGTTACACTGACATAACTTTGAAAGTACAGGGTGTTCAAGTAACTTGAAGGAACAGTAAAGGGCAAAACAGACAGAGTGGGCACAGGAATGGGCAATAAAAGGTTAAGATGCTTCAGAATGAAAACAGTGACATTTTTAACAGGTTTTATTACCTGAGCAGCAGGTTTTTTAAATGGAAACTAGGTCCAAGAATTCTTTCCAAATCAGCATTCTTTTTAAGGATTATATGTAAAATGTCCCACAGACACCCCCTTCTCCCTGTGTCCATGCTACTAGCCATTACAAAGTGCCAGGGTGTTAACATATACTCAGACGTGTGTGGAGTCCCTTGTACCCACAATTGATGAGGTAGCTATTGGGAATTCCTTCACAGCAAAATCATGGAGAACCAAAAAGAGTTATTCATCAGCCTTAAGACACCAGTCCTAAGACCATAAAGACAAGACACTGCACTCAAGACCAACCTATGGCAGCCAGGCTTAATGTGGTGGCTTACTAGAAAATCCAAGCTTGGCAAGGTTCAGTGAAATGTTACTCAGTATCAGTCAAAAGCACAAAGGAACCTGTGTTTTGCTGGATGAGATCTAGGCACCTCTAAACCTGTTTGCTAGGAGAGATGAAATACTGGGGCTTCGTTTGGCTACCTCAGACTTGTGGGTAACTAGATTCCAAAACAAAACACATAGGGAACAGGGAACCTTTTAATAGGAAGGAAAGTTGAAGAGCCATCAGCATTCACCTGTTAAGTCATCATTCTATACAGTTTGATGGAGGTTGTTGAATACAATTATCAATGTTCGGCACAGATACACAGAACATGCTTGTCCTCTGGAAAAAATGTGAATGACTTACACCCTTAGTAGTTATTACATTTGTTTTAAAGGGAATCCTGTCTTAATGGCATTGCTTTTTTTACTTTAGGACTCCAATTTGTTGACAAAACTCACAGTTTATTTCCATTGCTTTTGTCTTCATGTGCATCCCAGTCATTTTCAGGAAACAAAATATTTATGCATATTCCTAATTTTTCCCAAAAACTGACACTCTACAGAAATGCTGCAAGAAAAGCATTTCAATTGTAATGCTCTCCATGTCATAAAGACGCCTGATTGAACTTCGAGTGTCACTGACTTCTAAAGATTACAGCATAAAGAGGTTTACCAAAGAAAGCAGCTTGCAAAGCCATACGGAGGATAGACGTCTCATTCCTAGGCAGAAGAACCCTTGAGCATGAAGGATTAGAGGAAAAGGTGATAGGAGAGCTGCCACAGCCTTCCCTCCCCCTAAGATCTATACAAATCCCAAGTAGCATCCATCTGGGACACCTGCTCATGGATTCTCAGAGGATCTCTGGTGGAAATTAGTAGTTTAAAATAATTAATTAACCTCATCTCCATTCAGATTTCAACTTTTCCCCCCTCACCTCCCTTTCCACCTCTGGCTGTAATCTTTAAAACTCTTACCAACCATTTCCCTGATCTGAAAAGATTTCCCTTCTCTGTCCCACAGATTTAAGTAGGTGTTGTACGGCAGCACCAGTATGCTCTCATAAATATTTTTTTCTTTCTAAGGAAAGAAGAAAACCCCAAACATTTTTTCCTGATTACAGGATGTAGTGCTGAGCTGTTGGTGCTCGGTTCTGATGTGAAAAATAGAGAACTAGACTTGAACTTAGTGGTGATAAGCAAGCACTACCCCATTCCCTACATTCCACTTTACCTGTAAGGCAATAAGTTGAATAATTTTGGCATAAGTTGTGTCTCCAACTTAAACAGCGGCAGACATCACGGGACAAGCTGATATCTCTTAGAGCCAAGATTCAATAAGATCAAATCAAGGTAGGTTCTATGACAAAACTTGCTAAAGAAAGGCAGGGTTACTTATTAACCAGAAAATTTAACAATGACACAATGATGCATTACTCAACCTTGGAGGAGTTTTCTCTCAATCTTCATTTTCTTTCTTCTGTATATGGCCAGAAAGTGGATCAGAGAAAGGCAATCAAAAAAGAGAAGAGGGGACGAGAAGAAAAACCAAAGAATAAATACCCTCAAAGCCAGTTAATTATTGGAGTGGTGCTGGGTAATCAAGAGGTGTGGCTGACTATTGTTTACAAAGCCAAGATGGCCTGAGAGTCTTGAACTCAGATATATGCCAAAACAGCTAAAACCTGGTCCTCTCTGGCAAACAGCTGCAGCCTCTTTTTAATTAACAGCATATTCCTGCCTTGGTTTAGCTTGGATGGATGGAAAGGTGTTTCCTAAGAAAATCAGAGTAGGGACAGAATAGGGAAAAAGGGGAAAAAATGAAAAAAAAAAAAAAGAGGGGGGGGGAAAAAAGGGGAGTTCAGGAGGGCAATGAGGCGGGGGTTAACAACGCTGCTTAAGATCAAGGGCTGAAGTGCTGAGATGCTGCCAGACTTGAAAACTTTAATTTACTGTCACTGTTAGCCCCCTTTGAGGTTTATGGTGGTATTTATACACACAGCATCAATCACATGAAACAAGGAGGGGATTTATAGTTTGTTTTAAAGACTGCAAATGCAATGTAATGCAAATAGCATGCCTCATGGGCATTTACATTTAATGGGAAAATTACAGATGCAAAAGATTGGTAGAACAAATTTTAAATTGACTTTATTACATCTAGTGCTTTTCAGAGAATACTATTAAAAAAAACACGAGGAGATATGGTAATGGAGTTCTACACTGTAGCTTGACAGCTTAAATTCCACTTAACTGACTTTGCTTGCATCTTTCTGTTTACATTACTTCTTCCAATAAGTTTGGCTGGCAAAATCTCTGGATCATAAACTGATTAGAACCTTTGATTCTAGTTTGTTTCCTTTTTGGGGTTGGAATATTTAATGTGTAAAGCTGATTGTATCTCAATAACTGTTTTTAACTAAGGTTCATCATCAGAATTGCTTAATTTAGACACAGTCAGGAACAGCTCTTTGAATCTATTATTGCTTTAATATGTGACCATACGTGCATCCACCTTAATTTGTATAAGCTTTCCGTATCTCTCCTATATCTTTACAGATACAATAGAAAAAGATGGCTGCATTTCATTGTTCACTGACAGAGTGAACATTCAGAACTAATCACAGCTATTTGCAGAAAGCCCATTCTTTCTCAAAACAGGTTTATTTCCCAGTATTCCCATGTGGCTCTGAAAACTTCTTCTGGAATGAGAATTGTTTGCTCTTGGGGTTGAAGGTTGCTATCATCAGTTGTTGACTTATGGTAGATCCATCTGAAAGGTGTTGGTGGGCCTCAAACTCACCTTCAGCAGACCAGATGAAGCCCTGCTTCAAACAGGTGCAACTATACTTGCTTCAGGGAAGCTGTGCCCAATTACATGAAGGCTGATTTGTTTTTAACACCCTGTAATGATTACTATATTCCCCTCCCATTCAGGCCTCAAATGAGCAAACAATTTAAGGTGGTTTTAAGTCCATTCCTGTCAAGCAAGGATTGAAGCATACATGTTGGTTTTCAGTCTGCTTTAAAGGCAACAGCACAGCAGCCTCTCAATATGCGTTTATGTAGCAAAAGCCTTCCACTCTTTGTTTCTTCAGATTTCCAAATCTTTGTTGACACACAACAAACCAGCCTTAAAACATCTTTCTAAACCTGCTCATCATGCTATATTTTAGCCATAGTATAAGTCAATGATAACCTGACCTTTGAAGAATATAATGCACCGATGTGGTCAAAGATTAGTAGAGCTTAGCCTGTTAGGGTTGTTTCTTTCCAAGACTTCAAGCAGAACCTTCCTGAAATGTTCTGCTGAACCTTCCTGAAATGAAAAAGAAACAAATCTTTCTTTGTTTCTATTCATCGTCATATGTACACGTACACTCTTGAGATACTTTTTAAACTTGTTATCATTAAAAAGCCATGATTAAGAAAGGAGGAAGAGATGATTTGCTAATCATTAGTGACTCAACCAATTCTACTGAACTCAGTGGAATAATTATCATCATTATCTACAAATACACCTTTTGAACTTTCTTCTGTGTCCCTATTTTCAGTTCCTGCAGGTCTCTCCTTCATCTAATAGGGTAATAACTATACAAAGACTAATATCAGTGTGGCATCTCAGTGCATTTATTAGTAATGAACTGAGTCAGACCCATGTTTATTCTTTGTCCAATCCTGAAAGATATACTCTCCAGGTGTTGTCACCCATAACAAATACATAATGGCAGAGAGCCATCTATATTAACATTTAAGCTAATACAAACATGCGCTGTTTAAGCAATCCACCTGAGATCGAGTGCCTCGCTGTTGTGACTTTTGTTTAAGGTTGTAATCCCACGTGATGACATTCTCTTGTGCAGAAGTAGTACGTTAGCACCATGCTTGGCAATGTCAAGATGATGAGGAAACCATAGACTCAGGAAGTGAGCACAGAAGGGAAACAAACTTTCACACTCAGGAGCCATTAATGAAGTAAACACACTGGAACGTTGACAGGTAACTCACAAAAGCCACCTACCAGTCATGTTCCAAACTGAACCAACACTTACCAAAAAATGTAAACCTACCTGTAAGCAAAATTTAGAATAATTTTACAGCTAGATTACCCTGTGATAGCCATGTAAATAATGCTTGAGTAGACACAATGGTTTCAAAACAGAGAGGGGAAAGGCCTCTTCTCCTCCTGTGCAGAAGGCTGTGCTTCCGTTTTATATCTGTTTCTGATGATCCGTAAAGAAACTAAATTTACTGCAAGGGTGAGCATCATAATGCAAAATCCTAATCCTACAATGATGCTGAACGTCATTACATTACCTTTAGGCACCATAAGTATCGCTGTTCTCAATAAACTACTCAGCAATTTTAACAGTAACTGGAAGTATTTGGAGTGCTGAAGCTAACATTGTGGTACTTGGAAACACAAACAGACACATAGGTCCATGTAACGACGGGTAAATCCATGTGTCCATGTGTGTTTAGTTATCAGACTTGCACAAAACTAGTAAATTTTTTCTTGTTGTGAAAGGCTATCTAGACAAACATGCACAAATCACAATATTTGGACCAGTTTCACAACCCACAAAGGACGTGTTTCTACAGAATTTAGTGATTGGGCAATTTAAACACCCCAAACTTCAACCCATCTTTCAATGAGAATTAACATTTCCTCTGGAGCTAAAAAAATTACACTGACAAGCTGTGTACCAAGGCGGAAAAAAAATATTAAAATATTAAAACCCTTAAGTTTCAAGTACTTCTGTCTTTCTTGGTAAACATTTTCCACATCTCCAAAAACAAACATTATTCAGAGTTTAGCTCAAGCTTTGGAAAGACACTGATCACGTTGCAGGGCTGTAGAACTGTCATGTGAATTTAAAGACAAATACTGTCCAGATAGCACATACCAGCTGCCAGTTACTGTGTAGTAGGATATTCCCTCACCTTCTGTTTTAGTTTTATGAAAGATCGTTTTCTTTTAAAATGGCAGGTTCCCTCCATTCCTTCTCCTCTGTTCACAGTGAGACATGTCATCCAATACTAATTTGTACTTGCTTTGTGTTTTGACTTAATTTGATTAATAACTATATCCTTTAATGGCAGTGTGACTTAACAATATGCTATTATGTTGGTGCACTGCACTTCGGCATCTAGGAGCAATTCGTCTGCATCACAGCAACATTTGAAGCTAATTCAAAGAGGCATTATTCTGTACCTCTTTACCACAGGGTAGAGGTCTGCTCTTCTACTGGAATTGCTAGCTTAGAGCTGCAGGCCAAATCTGTGTTGCATTTATCCAAAGACCTTTCCTAGCACTCACATTCCAGCCTGAATATCTATAGAATCGTTTTACTCCTTTTCTCGCCCTCATATTATTGATTGACTTTTGTGACTTTTTTTTTTTCCTAAGTTCCCTGACACATTCACGTTTTAGATATTTTAGAGAGTTTAGTAATACAATACTTCAGGCAGTGACAAAAATGTATCAGTATGGTAAGACTAACACAGCACTTACAAACACACACACACAAAAAAAAATCCTATGAAAAGGACAGAGAAAGGAAGAGGTAGAAAGAAGGAAGAAAGAAAGAATTTACCACACCCCAAATTACAAATATAACTGAACATTATAGTGTCTTAAGAGATAACACATGTTTCTCTTGTATGGGATGAAACTAGTAAATAAGGTTTAACATGCCTGTGGGGAGGCAGGGATATCCAGTGAATTCCCAGCAGCTTCAGATAAACTCAGGAGAAGGTGTAATTGCACACAACCACATGTGGATTATCATCACCAACACTAGGGAAACACCTTACAGATAAAAAAAAAAAAAGAGAAAACCAAAGCTTAATCTACAGCAATGGGAAGTTCTTCTTGCTCAGGTTGTTGAAAAGGCTTCATTCCTTAAAGAGAAGGATACATAGTAAAAGAAAACAAAACAAAACAAACAAAAAAAACCTAAGAGATTTCTAAAAAGATTCCAGGTTTAAGGAATGGGACTGCTGGAAATATGCCAGAGAAGCCAGCATTTGGGAGAAAAAGGAGCAGAGTCAGGCAGAAAAGGGATGTATTGGAGTTGAATTTCCCTATTGCTGACCTGGAGTCAGGATTCTTGCTTCTGTAAAAGAAAGATTTAAACTAACACCCTTGGCACTACAAAGCAAACCTGTCCGTGTATTGAGGCAATTAAAGGATCAAACATATTAAAAAAAAAAAAAAAGAAAAAGTAATTGCCCTTACAGTGGAAACAATGGCAGTAAAGTTTATACACGATGGCTTCCTTTGTATTAGACCAATGCTTGCCACATGCCAAAACATAAACCAGATTGCATAATATGCAGGTTTTTCATAATTTCCTCAGATTAGGTTTTTATTAATGCCTGTCAACAGCAAATGATAGGCATGTGTTGCATTAACAGCTGCTATAAGCCATGCCAGTACTGACTTCTCTGCAAAGCTGAAGCCTGGAGGAAGCTTAAAAGCCCATTGATTGAAGAGGAATCAACCCCATTTGCATTAAATTTCTGAGGTTTTTACCTTCTCCTTTTTTTAAGCAACTATTAGTTGCTTTTACATTTTTACTAATAATAGTCAATAATTACAGGGTTATTAACAATCATCTGGAATAAACGGATCTGATTATCTTCTCCAAGGTGTTTCAGCTATCTTTGGTTATTTTTAATCTTCCTGACTTAGATCATCTTGAGAAATTATTTTCTTTTTATTTCTCTGTCTGAATAGTAGAAAAGAACTCCCTCTCTCCAGGCCTCCACACTCTACCCCTCCTGTGCATGATAATCTGTAAAATATGCTCATAGTAAAGCAAAATAGCAGAAAGAAAATAGAGTCTGTATTAGTAACTTGTATTAGCCAGACCTGAGAGATATGATTTGTCCAGTTTTAGCGTCCACACGAGCACATAGTTAATAGGTTGGAAAAGGACTCAAAGCTTATAATGTTTCAATTTCTTGAACATCAGGAAAAAACATGATTTACAGACCCTTAAATTAAAATGAGACTAAAATTTTTAAATGGAAAACTACTTGTAAAACAATACTATCTAATTGGTGAAATAGAAGAGTTCAGAATTGGTTTTTTCTATTAAGTAACATTCCCAGCATAAAATACAAATGCTGTAAAAGTTTGCAAAATTCTCACATTAAAAATGGACACAATATATTCTTCAGTGGTTTTTTCGCGTCATCGGACTACCATTTAAGTCACTCAAATTTAAACATCCATCAGACAAAAATGATTGAATCTAAAAAAAAATGCTAGCAGGAATATCTGGGGTTAGAAGAACATCCCAAACATTGATAACATGGTATTCAGGGAATTTATTAGTTAGGTCTACAGCTGTTGGCCTGCTATTCAGCTGAGCTGTATATTGCGCATATACATTTCATGGCAGGAGCATTTCATTTTGATGAGTGGAAAGTCCATGAGAGTTTGGCCCAGGCTGCACAAATGTAAAACAGAACTCCTCTGTGCTGGGCTGCATATTTCTGGATTCAGCTTAATTAATGGTGCTGACACAAATCCAAGCTTTCGGTGAATGTCCATCAACCTCAGAGGAATTTTATCCAAGGACAAGAACAGGATCAAGGCAAACAGATATGGGTCAGCTTTAGGAGAGGCCCATTATTTGTGTATGTGCCACTCTTCATCAGACAGAATATACTTAATACAAGGAGGATTTTATTTTATTTTCCATTCTCGTCAAACTGAAATCAAAGTCAATATTCAGATTTGCTTCATTATGGATAGGTGTTGAATTTCTGTGATTTTAAGTTTTTGGGGTTATTTTCTTTTAATACTTTCTCCGCCTCCTTTGTTTCCATTTTTTACTCATGGATGTTCTCCGTGTTACTGTGACCGTGGAGCCGTCCAGGCTTTGCTTCTCCAGCTCTGCCCATCACTCCATGAGATGCTCAGTTCTTTCTCAAGCCCAGCTCCTGTGGGCAAAGGTGGCAGAGCAGGGCCACAGGTGCTTAAAGCATATGTTAAGATGCCAAAGAAATTGAGCACCCAGCTTCCCTATTCCCTCTATACACAGAGCACACCATTACAGGAAGACAGTCCCTGTATATATTTATATTCTTATATAGAATGACTCAGATAGATGGTACCACCGCCATCAACAGCAAAAAAATAAGTACACAGAAAAGCCATCTCTGTCACTTGTTCAAGGCAAAACTCTTGAACCTACAATAGGATATAATTGATGGGACAGGAAATTTCTGAAAAGGCCACTTTTGCCGTTTTCACTTTATGTACAAAGTCAGCCATTTTATTGTCATTGAAAAATTAATCCGGTTGCCTGAGCGAGTCACCGTTTTGCTTCGTGTGCAATCAAGGCCTACACATTTTTTATTGTACTCAACGAGCCAGGCAGGGGGGAGAGAACTTTCCAAAAGAAAAACTGACAGCTCACTCGGGAAATGACTGAGTAAATAGATCGGACGTGCACGTTGCCTGAAGGTCAGCAAACTCTGGCTCCTGAATTAACGGCAGATGCAAATTCCAGCCTCAAAGCTCAGCTCTGACAGCTTGCCTCTGACTCCCACCCGAATTAATATAGCCAAGATGATTCCCCTTCTGATGCCCATCCCTAAAACTCTCCTGAAGGAAAGAACATGGCTCAGCTCAAGTGCAGAGCCACCACCTGAGAGACGTGCCAAGGTGATGTGATGGGCATGTTTTTTACCCCTGAAATGGGAACTACTACCCACAGGACTGGCACTGCGGGTACCCAGTTCTGCTTTTTGGGGTGTTAGGGTTCTGGTGCAAGGTATTAGGACCTTTGTGTTTGCGGGTGGTGTGTCAGTGGTTGTTACTATGAGTGGAAGGCTCTCAGGCCATTATTAAGAAATAGTGACCTGCATTTCAAACAAACCCACATAATCAATGGCTAAGATTTTGCACCAGCTGTTTAATAATAGTTTGTCTAATAAAATATTCATATTATCATATATTTTCCATCTTAGAGGATGATCAGAATGTCATTTTAATATTTTCCCCCTACTAAAATAAAATTTTAATTAAGGCTAAAGATATATTGCCTACGGAAAGCTAAACTGTTTAAAATTATTAACTGCTTGAATACTTGTTGCTATACTACAAGCTGCCATAAAAGAAAAGAAATTAAGTACATGGGGGATTAACGCAATTTTGAAAGCTGCGTACCCCTCCCTCCTCCTTTTAGATACGCCTAACTGAGCCATAACTATTTTTCTCCACTCAGCCAGACTCCAGCTTTGTGGCTTTTTTAATAACCTGGCTTTTCAAGCTTGTGCCCCCGAGAGCCTTTTCATTTCTGCCGCACTACCTACAAGCAAATTTCTTCCAGTTGCTCAACAGCCTAATGCCTCCCTTTCTTCGTTGTTGAAGCATTTCATTGCAGTTTCATTGACGGGGAGGTGTTCTGTTACAGTGGAATCAATAGCTCAGGGCTTCCCAGCACACCGATTAGCTTGTCAGTCAGAGCCTGGGGGAGGTAGTGTAAATCCCAGAATACCAGGGGCCACCAGTTTGAAAAGTAAGGAATGCAAGGAGCCCGCATGGGTTTTTCTACCACCTGTTGCTCTGCAACATGTGCAAAGTGTATTAACTTCTTTGCTGCTACATGCCTTAAAGGTCAACTGTGATAGAAGCTTTAAGCTTTTGGAATATTTTAATTCATTACAGGAATCAACTTTTACTGATTTGCAACAAAGGGTGCCTTACAAAAGGCATGTTTTTTCGGTGGTTGGGCTTTTTGTTGGGGTTTTTCGGTAGGTTTGCGTTTGGCAACATGTTGGTTCCTCTTTCAGCTTTTTTCTTTTTTTTTTTTAAACTCAGTTTTTAAACCTCATCTGCTTTTTTATTATGTAGCAATAGAAACCAGTTTCTATAGCAAATATGGTTCCTTCCTCTGCCCTCCCTTCCACCACAAAAATAGTATCAGTTTAGATGATCCAGACTGTCACAAGGGGGATATTTCTTCTTTCACCAGTTGAGATTTGAAGTGGATGAAATTATGAAATATGAAGTTGGAAAACTTCTGCTGTGCATATGCTCCTGGTGCAGAATGCCTGAGTGGGGGCGGCCATGCTCCCGCTGTGCTGCCATCCCAGGGGAGAGCAGAGCAGCTCCAGCCCCTTCCAGCCCTTTGAAGGACTTCTGGTATTGACCGGGAAAAATTAGAGAAGCTTAAAATCACTCTTAACTCCCCATGGAAGGGGCCATGGAGCCACCTGAAGCCCCTCCCTTCAGCTACCTCTCTCAGATGGCTCTGTTGGAAAAAGATGTGTCCTAATGTCCTAATGGCTAGCCAAGGTAATACAGAGAGATATTGTCAGCACTCATGGTCTGAAGTGGTGAGCGAGCAATACATCTCTGGATCAGCCTTGAGGTCATTAAACTCTGTCTGTAAGAAGTGCTCAAATTCTAAGAAAAATATATGTAACCGAAACTCCTCCAAAGACAGCCATTTAAAACAGAGGCACAGGCCCTTTGAGCCAACCTAGGAAACCTTATTACAGACATTTATTATCCAAAAACCACGTCACACATGACCACAAAAGGAAATTCTGTGCTTAGAGCATAAAAGCCTGTGCTTTGGAAAGGTTTTGCTGTCACCACATTTGGGTTTGCTCACAAAACCTCTACAAACTCACCACAAACCACAAAGTAAACCTGCATGGTGCAAATTGTGCTTATTAACATAATTCCACAAAATTAACTCAATAGAGTTGTTTTTATTAATTTTGTTTGAAAAGAATGGCACTGGGATTTTCTAACTAATAGCATAAACAACAGCTGGAAGCTCTGAGCTGTCCAAGTGGATTCCAAAGTTTGCATTGAAAATATTAATCTTTTCAATAGAGAATAATCTTAGACTCATGTCTTTCCAAATGTGAGGCATTAAAAAAGTTTAATTTAAAGACCCTTAGTGAAATGCCCTCTGCTTTAGAGCGAAGAAGGAATCCGAGTTGACCTTCTAACTTGTTTCCTTTCACCAGTACATGTAAGCCTGCTTTAATTTTAGAATATAAATGTACATCTTGTTCTTTTAAGCATGTTGCTCCAGGTATTTAGTAGTTGACGCAACACATCAGAAGGATACAATCAAACATTTTGTGATACTGTAGAAAGTGTATATCACCTGATAATTAATGATCCAGAGAAAGTCCATAAAAACATCTCTTTTTCTTTCCCCCCCCTCCCCCTTCCCCTCCACCCACTACTCATAGTGCTGTTAATTCAGCAAAATTAGTACTCATGTGTTGTCAGAACAAATCACTCCCACTCAGTTATGAATGTGGTTACTCAGCAAGACTGCAAGTTCAGAATTTAGGGGATGGTTTTTTTCCCTCTGTTTCCATCTTTCATTTCTTTTCCTCCCCCTGTATGCATTGTAGCTGTGAACATCTGATACGGGTAAAATTGCACTGGGTGATTACTTAAATTCAACCTTTGACTGCAGAAAAATACTCTGTCTTGACACTTCTTTCACCAAAACCCCTGCCTCGTGTTGAATCAAAGCACTTGCAATAAAAGCATGGTGTCGTATATCATTTCCCCCATTTTAACCAGTAAGCGTAATTAATTATTTCTTTACCTTGCACCTTATAGACAGTTACCTCAGGCATCTGAAAACAGGTCTGCTACTTGTAACCACTTGAAGCTTCTGTCATCGGAAGGGGATTACCCTATATTACTTATTACATACTCAAGTGTGCATGTGCGGACACACACACACACACACACACATATATTATGCTCCAAAAAGGATATCCCTCACCCCCCCAGCCACAAGCTCTCAACGCCAGGCTAGGGCTGGGGAGCAGCAAACCCACAGGCAACACGGGACCCATCCCACACAGCATGGCCTGAAGTTTGCACGGACCAACAGATTTGCCCTGCGGAGATCATGTTCCCGTGCGTTTAACGTCCTCCTTGTTAGCTATAGGCTGGAAAAATCATACCTATACATAACGAGGATGTATATGTTCATTCTTGTACTGCTAATGCCCAAGGTTCAGTAAAAGTGAACAGACCAGTAAACACTTTCACAGGCTGTTTTGGGAAAACATATCCAAACGAGGGAAAATAAAAAGAGAAAGAGGTCATTCATAGGTAAAGTGGTATTGCCTTTCAGACATATTATTTTTTCAAATTATCACTATTTATAAAACTCATGAATGAATTCATGAACAAAAGCCATAAAATATTCATGAGCTTTCTGTAGACATGGAAGTTTTGGCTAAACATGAAAATACACGTGCAGAATATACACATACAAACAAAAACGCATATTACAATGAGATAGAAATGTCACTTGCATCCTGCAAGTTGGACCCGCCGACATGTATATTCTTTTATGGTAAATTGGAATAGACTCTAAGGGCATGGTGTCCAAATGATTATGTGCCTAGGCGTCCAAACACATTTTTAACACAAAATACTTATATACATGAAATTGTTTGCTGACAGGGTAATATCCTATCTCCTGCCCATTCTCTCTGTCCCTTCACCTATAGTTTTCTCCAGCATTTTGCATACAACACCCAACACCCACACTGAGGATTTTTTCTCTGCTAATCGGTGCTGCATACGCTAGGTTATACATTTCATATCCGAATCAGCACCTACAGCCATCATGACTTCATGTGTTTGGATTCTGTCCTAACTGGCAGTAAAAGCTGTCATTAGGAGCAGGAAACAGTATGAAAGACCTTTCACGGCCTCTTTCAGCATGCAATGTCATCTGTTACCATGGGTTGTATAGTACTGATGGCTATAAATGCCACTATGAATGATGCAATCTCATATGTGATGATGAACTTGAAAAAACCTTTGTTGAATTTGTGCTTAAGGTGCTCATATTCCGGTTATTCATGAGCATCCAAAATGTTGATCACCAGCCGGGTGTTTCAGCAACCCCAGTGGCAATGCTACAAAACTCACGCACAGCCCTTCCTGTAAAAGATGGCACAAATAAACTCACTTTTATAGATTCCATGAGAGTTATTTGTCAGGCATGTCAGCTGCAGCTCATTTCCCTAAATTTCGTAACCTTTCCTGGTGGAAAGGTTTAGAAATAAAATTTGCAGTTTCCCTTCCCTTTTATTTTCTTTCTTTTTTTTTTTTTTTTCCTAATGATAGTGTTTCTCTGTGCAGTCCTACTGCAATCATTTTGTTCAGATGTATCCATAAATACATTTTGGATACACAACTGCTCCCATACATAAACTAGCTTATCTGTCAGGAGTACAGCAATCTATTTCCCGAATTGTTAGGTGTGAGGCAAAGAATTGGGTGAACCCCAAAGTGAGGGATGTGGTAGGCTAGCCAGTGCTCTGCACGGTTCAAAGGGACGCTGTGGGCAAGTCCCCATCACTGATTGCCAATGGCTCTCCATCAGGAGCAGCTGCAACCTTTCCTACCACAACCACGGGCCGCTTTTAGGAAGCAGCTGCCAATCACACTGTATTGTGCGGTGATTTTGTGCTGTGACAAACTGTCCCCACCATAGGCTATGACGAACTCATCAAATGTATTCTTTCCTGTAAATTAATGGAAGGTGAACCTCAGGCTCCAAAGGCAAAGGGGTCAAGTTTTAACCCACAAGAAACTGAACTTAACAGCATTGAGTTTACTTTGTTCAGAATCAGATTTTGCAATTCTAAATGGTTAGTTGTCTTGTTGGTACCCTTCGGGGCTGGTCCACCAGCCTGGATGAACACTGTTGGGGTATTCCATGAAGAATCAAAGTCATCTGCTGGTTGCAATCTTCATTATACCTCTGGGGCTTCTTTCTGGAGGAGAGAGTTCTAAATTTAGTTGCCAGTTCTGAAAGATTTTGAAGTACAAAGTACAAAACCAGTGATTAAGAAGACTAAAACTGATTCAGAAATGCAGACGCCACTAACAAAGCTTTACTCTTCTCCAGGGGACACACAGACCATTCAGCTAACAGAGGTACTAAAGGAAGTAAGAGCTCAGGCACTTTGCGTTACCTAACATGCAACTTCATGAGGTTAAGAGGATGCCTATAGTCCATAAGGTCCACAGTCAAATCCAATTTTCAGTATGGACTTTGGAGCTTCCTGTTCCCATTAACTGTTAGCCAGAAGAAAATCTTTTATGAGAGAGTCTAATACTGTGATAAATATAGAACTTTATCATTCCGTCTTATTTTGTGCAAATCATATGGGATATAAGCAGATAAGAAACTGCACTAAAATAATTTCTAAATATCTATTTTTTTTCTAACAAGAATCACTGTCAGTGCATAATAATTTATTAACATTAACTATACATACAATAAAAATACACAGATAATTTGAAACAGTAAGCTGTTGAATGTGTGGGAATTCATAAGAAATAAAATTGGGACATATGAAAAAAAAAAACCTAGAAAATTAACAAGGTGGAAAAAATGAAATAGAAAGTGCTAAGCTGCATGAGACATCTGTACCATAATAATCAATGTTGAAATGAGCATTAAAAAGCAGAGAGGCGAGGGGACTACTGAGATGCAAGCAGCTGTTCCCATGACCCACTAGCCCAGGGCACGTAGCTAGCCTATGGGAGGCTTTGCACTCTAAGGGATCATATTGCATTCATGGCACCCAGGACATTCACCCACGCTGGTCACTTGGAATAAGCTGGCTGTGATTTCAACCCATCTGACGTCTAATGGAAAAGTCTCAAGTCTGCACACAACCTGGGCAAGCACACCTTCACCTGTTCCTACGACTAAATACAACAGTGCAGCACTTTTCAGAGTGTTTATACTGTTTAAGCTCCTTCTTGGCTCTCTTTGCCTAACATTAGAAATATCCCATTCTTTTCACTTCTTAACCAAATAAGCAAAGATGTTCACCTTCTTTCTTTGTGTACGAAGAGATCATGGAAAAGGCAGGTCCACGGGAAATTTCTTAAATGGCACTGAATATGCTGGCCCAGAAAGACAAGAGCTTTCACTGTCAAAACCTGGGGCTATACAGAGAAAAATAATAAAAAGATTGGGGGAGAGGAGTTTTTGAGGTCTAGAACCAGAGCCTTGTAACAAGGATAGCCCCTTTTGTTCTCATCTCTTTTAACTTTCTTTTTCCCTCGTAACAGTTGCCCGGTGGTTATGAAGAGCTTCAGTCCTGCATTTCAACTAAGGGGCCCTTCTTTATTCTCTCAGAAGAGGGCTGTCTCAAGAGCACCATGCTAAAGTGCTAAGTTATCATCAGGCTGGGGCTTTCGTGCAACTGTTTGTGTGTGTGTGAAACAAGCTCTCAACATGTTAGTAAGAAGCCTTTAACCCAGATTACGCCACCTCTCTTTCTATAGTGTTCTTTTAGGGCAGAGTGTGAAAGGTCACCCTCTCAGGCTGGATAGCAGTACTCAACCAATTACAGTGCACCAGTGTTTCCACAAAAGAGAGTTTTGAGACCACAGCTACAAAAGATTTTACGTGTCTGATTTTCAAAAACACAATTACAAAAGGAGGAGGCTCACTTATGTCTATTTTTGGGCCCTGAATGATTTTTTGTTGTTGTTGTTGTTTAAAAAATAATAAAAAAAATCAATTCTGCTTCTCCAAAGAGGTCTGAAAAATGTGGCTAGCCCAGCACCTATGCTATTTAAAGATCAAAACCTCTAATCCCTCAGGTTCAAGTAGGTGTGATTCAGGAGTCCTGTAGCTGGCAGAATAATAGGATGGGTTATCTGAGTATATGAGTAGGCTGGCTTTATGAAAACAATATTTACAGCGACTGGTATAATGACTCTGAATTACACCTTGCATTTTCCTGACACGCTGAAAATTGCATATTTCTTTTTGACGGATACCTTTTCCGACCTCACTGACTAAACTTTCATCATTATCCTAAATGTAAGTTCGTCAGAAGTCGGCGTGAGAATGAGCCAGCAGCCCATGTCCTTCCACAGTCAAGTTAAGCTGAAGTCAATGCAATGACATCCATGTTGCTCATTGTGTGGATCCATAGGGAGTTCACTGTGAATGTTGTTAGAGTAACCCTTCCCTGGGCATTAGCCATCTCAGAAGTCCTAAGGCAGAGAGTTCTCCATTTAATCTGGAGACCCAGTGCTGTCCTTTACTCTGTGTAGCTAAAAGTCTCTCATTAGTTAGGCTGAAAATCTCAAAAGCTTTTAAATTTTGTGGCTGAGTATTCAAATGACAAAGGATTTAGGCCAGCAGCTCTTCCTAGTTAGTTCTCAGGGAACGCTCCATGCTTTCAGTCTAATTGTTAAATAAAATTACAATGAATATTTCAAAGCTATCTAGGAGTGTTGAGTACCTGCTGCAATCAAATCAAAGAGGCAACCTGAAAAATCTCAACCTGGAAGTCTCATTATTCCTAGGTCGTCCGTCACAGTGGCACCTCAGTGCCTGTGTTTAGAAATTTTTGTATATCTCTAAGAAAGAAGTATATTTTCTATTCTCTTTCTTCTGAACCCCTGGAAAACCCAGTAAAAGTACAGAAATTTAGTGTCTTTTGTAGAGGAAGGTGATGACTAAAGGAATTGAATAAAACACCATATTAGAATCAAAAGTAAAATATTCCTGGGATCACATGCTGTAGGTGAATTGCTACAATAGCATTTATTTGAAAAATTAGGGCAGGAAAAGAAAGTTTTATTGTAGGTCATGTAGAAGACCTACAAAGTCAGAGAAGAAAGCCAAAGACCGGCACTATTTATGTCAGGGCAGGAAAAAAAGTCTATGGGATTCCTGAGAAGCTCCATGGAGATAAGAGTTGCCTATGCTACAAACTCCTCTGGTGATTCTGGGAAAACTGGTTAAAATTCCTGTACCTCGTTGCATGTATCTGCAAAATGATTACTGATGTAATTCTCAAATGTGTTGTGAGATTTACTTGCCAAGTTTGGGGGATTCTTGAAAGAGAAGAGCCAAGTGAAGTTTCACACCATCTCACAGAAGATATATGCAAGATTTTATATAAGCCTATCTGCATGCTCCTATATGGATTCCCCAAAAGATAAAATAAAACAGTACTTGCTGCACATTTTCAGCAACTGTCCCATGTCTTTTTCTCCTCTTCCTCCATTCAATGAACTGTTAAAAGGCCAAGAAGAACTGTTGTGCAGATGATACAAAACTAAAGAACTTGTGGTAGGTGTTACACATTTTGGTACCATCTGTGCAATCTAATCCCAGCCAAAACAATCTCCTGTTCCTATGTAACTCTGAATCTCACTGGGAAAGGGGGGGAGTAGTGTGACTGGCTCAAACCTTCCTGTGTAGGAGTATTATTATCAGTGTTTGCAAATTTTTTCCCTCTTTATAACTACCATAACTCTTCTTTAAAACCCCTCATCTGGCTGCTGGCCTACTACAGAGACTGAGCTATCTACAGAAAAATGGCTTATGTTGGTTGGTTCACTTCTGGTGTGTTGGAGGGAATCTTCACCCAAGAGAAAATCGTCAACTCTCACAAAAGTTCTTTTTTCTTTTCCTGACTTTCTCACATTGCCTTGCAGTGTTCTTCACCCTCCTTTGGGTCAGGAGCACAGACAACATCCTGATGACACATTTTGTAGCACAACTCAAGACAAGTATTTCCTGGAAATCATTCTGGATTGAAACCACTTGTGGTAGATGTTTCCAGACACTGATGCCATTGCAGCTTCTCATAAGACCTGAAATTAGTTTGGGGTTTGTTTGATTCTTTATTTTGTTTTTAGATTTAACTCGTGCTCTGATCTGCTCTCAGGGAGCTTGCGCTTCTCTAAAAGTTTATGGGAAAACCTGTTTGTGCAAGGGGTTCACACATGTACACACATTAGTCATCTTATATGTGACATACACACGATGTTGTCATCGCTGTCAAACATAATAAAAGTAAGGCTAAAACACTTAGCCACATATTGATCTGCTTCTGTATCTCCTGCAGTATACTTAGTGTAATAAGGTCTTTCTACAGAGCTCTAATGCGGGGAACAGCATGCTTCCTGGAACTGTTTGCTTTGGAGACAATGGAGGAAGCATCTGATCTCAAACTTGCCCATTGTTCTGCTATTCTGCTGTTGCCATATAATCCTTGGGAACCTGTGGCCTTCATAAGAAACAAAAAGGAGAATCTGATTAGGCTAGCCATTACTCTTCACAAGGCCGGTTTGTCTTGGAGATATTTTTCTATGGGAGAAATATTTGAAAGGGCCGTGCTAATAGGCGGCAGAGAAAGGAATGATAGAATTAAGAAATTAAAAAATCCACTCAGTCACAAAGCCCATCTCTTGCCTGGTGCAAAATGATACTGTATGACCCATTTTGTAGTGCTGTGGCAACTCCTAGCAATAGAGGTTTCTACAGCGTTTCTTCATAGATAGACAAGTAATAATTCTGTTTCCCGGAAGTCTACTTCTTTTGTTGTCAAGATGTATTTCAATTTTAGTTCAACATACCTGTTTACACTGAAAGCCTGTGCAAAAATATTCTGTGTAATTTCATTCATTTACTGATTTAAAAAAAAAAAAAAGATGTTACTGAAAGACGGGAACTCTTTCAAATTACATAAACTTGATTACTATAATTGTTGTCAAGACAAACAAAATTTGTCCTGTGTAGCACCATAGTCTTTCATCGTGCTTCTGAGCAACACATTTTTGCATTTTATTGCTTTTGGAAGACGGGATCTGCAAACTTATCTTTTTCACATAAAAAAATCAACGTTTGAGACAGAGATGAATATACAGCAACCACACCAAAGGGCTAACCTCCAAGTCTGATTACTAATTCCTTAGCTACAACCTAACCTCTTCCCTATAGGTTTGGTCTTTTTTTTTTTTGTCTCTGCACTTCCCACATTACCTGGATCAGATAAATGCATGCTCTGTTTAATCTTATTAAAGCAAAATCCACTCAACAATCTTATAGTTAAGTACAAAATCTTAACTCCAGAACATTGGTTTTGCCCAGGGATATGGAAGAGATAGAAGTGCTTATTCAAGGATAGATTGGTCTCATTGAGACCTGTGGTCAACCTGCTAATAAGTTTGTACAATGCAGGACTGTACAGTCCACTTCAAGGGAAAAGTTGCTGGGTCCTTTTTTTTTTTTTTTTTTTTTTTTTTTTTTTTTTTTTTAAGGTAACCACACAGTTTGCAGGAACAGAGGTATTTATTGCCCTACCTCTGATTTTTTTCTCTCTGTTTGGTGAGTCACAGGAAATATCTTTTTTTTCACCACATCCATCTTTTCAAAGAAAGGTGGAAAAGACAGACGTATACTGTTAATCAAGGATTTAAAAATTATCTCTTCTTTGGTTCATTCAACAGTAATCCTATGTATAATAAAAGCGGATCAGGTACCTTTAACAAAATGGTATTTCTAAATTACCCCTGGGTAATTCAGAATGGTAGGTATTTTAATCTCTACAATCCCTAGCATGTATCTATTTATTTTCACTGGCTTTTGGCACCCAGCTGGCAAAAATCCAGTCCCCACGGCAAGAGAACTATTAGAAACAATAGGAACTTCAGAGAAGAACACAGACAGTAAAAGAATGATCAAATTAACAATTTATTTCTTTTTATTTGGTTTCTGCCGGCATCTAGCTGGCACGGTCACACACATACAGATACACACATCAAGTAATAGAAGGCAAGAAAAAGCAAGGGAAAGAGGAAAAGGGAGTGAAACTGGAACACAATACATGTGGAGAAATCCCAACAGACCCACTACATTTTATTCAAGTTTTCTTGTTTTCCCAAGCCTCTCTAACTGGCATTATTCCACCACAGAGAAGCACAGAAGATAAGAATATCTGAATGAGAGCAGCACTATCCTGATTCCAACATGCTCTCTGCGTGTTTAAAGTCACTTTGCCATACTTTTGCAAAGTACTCTGTGTGTGTCTGCATGAGTGAAAAAGTTTATAAGTTTCCAACATCAGGGACAGCAGTGACTGTATTTATTAGCTTGTTTACAAATCTCAACAAATCTTTCAAAATTTTATATTGTGTTCATAAAGCTTGCCAAGTCAAGTCCCCAAAACTTCACAAATAACATTTTAATGGCATAGATAATGCAGTTATTCAACCAGTAGAGGATATCAAACCAGTTGGATTTGTGGAGAGATTAACATTAAGTACAAAGTGTTCTTCGTTAATTGGAGGAATGGTCTTAAATAAACCAAGACGTGGTTCAAGAGGGGCTAATATAAAGTGCCACACCCTGTAGGAAAGACAGGTAGTATTTCTGGGGAAGGTGATCTAGGAGATACATATTGAACTTGAATCCACAATATTAGGTATTGGAGGGGGAAAAAATGAAAATGTCCTACTGGAATGATGTGTAAACGGTAGAGCATCTGATGCTTCCCAGCATCAGGTACCAGCTGGAGGACTGGGCTCTCCATTTGGTACTGTAATCCAAGAAAGGTTTGCACCAAGTACAAAGGGTCCCCTTTCCACCAGCATGGAAATACTGAGGACTTAAATTTGCTCAGCCTCACTAAGAGAAAGAAAGCGGCCTTTGAAAATATAAAACTAGAAGTAAAGGTGAAATGAATAAACTAATAAACTATAAATTACATGTCCACTCAGGCTAACAAGTACTGGGGTAGATGTCAAGAAACATTTAAGGAAACTGAATATAGTTGAATGCTAGAATAGACCACTATGGTGCTAGAGGCTGTTAAGAAGCACAGGTAAACTTCGTCCAGACCTTTGTTTATCCTGTCCTAGCACAGAAAAAGACTAGATAATCTCCTGCAGTCCCTTCCTGGCTCACTCCTGACGGTTCCACAACAAAATTTAGGAAATGTCCAAATTACGAGTGTCCATTTCTCATTGTGCTCCACAGAGCACAAGCTCCAGCTGGGAAGAATTAAGCAGCAAGAGAATTATCTCTGCTCTCAGTTCTGACATCACAGCAGATCACAGAGGAGAGGGGAAGTAAGTTTCAGCAGAAACAGAATCTCAGAATCTTAGACAAGTGGGGTAAATTTTCCATAGGGCAGCAAATTGCACAGAGAGTCACCTTGCCAACTTTCATTCCTACCCTTCAGAGATGGAAACACTAAATCTTTTCCATTAAGTTGGTCTACAATGCATTGGCAGAACAAGAAGTTTCTCTGTAACATACCTGGGCAATTTCACTGTAAAGATTTTTTAGGAGGAAAAAAAAATGTTAATATCCGTACCAGACATACAAAATTTGCAACCAAAATATTAGAAGTTTGGGCAAGCTAGAATAGAAAAAAAGATCCTGTTGAAGGTTAGCGCAACACAATAGTTAGAAGGAATAATGCAGCTTAAGACCAAAGAACTTCCAAGGTCAGTTAACCCAGCTCTCTGCTATGCAACTACATTGTGTAATCTCATTTATAAATGCATTGAACTCCAAGTTAAAACTAATTTTGTTATCTGCCTTAACCACACCTATTAGGAGGCTATTCAAGAGTGTCAGTCTCCACTGACTAGAAATCTTCTAATTTCTAATTTAGGTTTATTCACCATCAGTTTATCTCATTTGTTTGTGTACCAGCACTGTTTACTAATTTAAATAACTCCTTTTTCTCACTTCTTTACTTCTCTGATGCATTTATAAGGAGAATCATATCCTGTATTCAGCAATATCTCTTGTCCTCTTACCTTTAGTAACTCACATGGTGTTTGAAGTCTGCTTGGCACCCTAAGCGGAAACATACATGCCCAAATTCATGTGTGTATCAGTTCAGGTGCACCCATTGCAGACCAACTACAAAGTGACACAAAAACCCTTCCATATAGGCAAGTTATTTCAAAACCCACCCACACAGACCATTTTTCTGAAGGTTGGAGTACTGGCCGTCACACCTGGCTGAGTTTTGCATGATCTCCCCATTTTCCTGTTGCTACAACAGCCCTGACACTTTGTGGTGTCAGAACAGCTTCTAGTTCTGGCTGCTGAAGAAACAAAAGGTGAGTCCTTTAGCCACCAGCTTCTGGAAGCTGGAAAAGGACATCAGGGGCTTATCACAAACCTCATTAAAGGCAAATCTGCTCTGTAAGACTATGGAGAGTGTATTCTGTACAAGAGAAAACAGGCAGGAGGGAGCAAACGGGTATGAGGTATCACTCAGAGCTCTCAGCTCTGTCACTGTGTGGTCCAGTCAGGAGAGATGCTACCGCACTTCGTTACAGATAACAGGGGCTCTTTATAGCGTAGATGAGAACAATCCTTGAAACACAAAGAGGAAAGAGTTCAAAGCGACTGCATTTCTTGGAGTACCAAATCCAAACTCCAGCTAAGAGCAAAAGAAGAGCCTGGGGAATCTGGAGACTTTGCAATGATAGATTAATTAGACTGGCCTTATCTGTACACCAAATGTGGCAGCTCTCTGAAAAACTCTGCTTTTTGCTCCTCACTTAAAACTCTATCACTTTCCCCCACACTGGAATAGCCTTTTGCCTAGTAATAGGCACACTGCCTATGAGCTGGACAACATCTAGGCACCAAAACATGACACATTCACACAGCACTTTTTATGTAAAAGAGAAAATATTTTGCAAGTCAGCCACTGGATAAGGGAATTAATTGCAAAATTTCTTAGGAAAAGCTGTATTTAGCACATGTATTTATAGCATATTACTTTACATATTTTGTACCTATCTGTCTGGGTTTTCTTTTAAAAAAATGTCTTATCACTATTAGTCTAAATAAAGTCTCTTAGATGACTTCCCATCATTTCTATTTCATTATCCAACTGAGTGTTCTTATCTGGATATTTAAATGTTTATTTAAAATTAATAAGATTTCTCTGTAAAGTTTCCAAAGAAAAAATTGAAAACTCTTAACTCCACTTTCTCATAGCACAAGAACAAAGGGAGAATCAGCAACAGTGGAAGCAGAATTATTAAAAATAAATACTTTTTGTTGAAATATTTTGGTAATTGTACTGTCAAAAGATATCACTGAGGTCCAACACCTAAAAAAGAGTCACAGAGGAGGACACTCTCCAGGGATTCATGGAATAATGAATACATATTGGTCTACCCACAGCTAGGAAGGGACATCACACTTAGAAGAAAAAGCCACATATCTCCATTTAAACTGGACAGCTGAAAGGTAGACACTAAGTCAGACTACAAGAAATGAGCTACTTTAATGAAAATTATACAGAAGTCCCGCCAGGAAACCTGTGTTGATGTACCCCAGAATTGCCTTTAACCACAGACTCAGTGCCACTATGCAGGGACCGAGCAGCCCCTCCAGTCCTTCCAAATTCACCCTCCTTCCCTGCTGAGTCACACTGAAGATTAGATCCAATAGCACCAGTGGGGTTTTTGGCCTCTAACGTACTTTGCAGTCCTGTGAAATTAATAATCTCTGTGTGTTCCTGAGTCCAGTGGGTCTCTGTTACTGAGCAGAGTTTACAAATTTCAATACAAGTTTCATTCATAGGACTTGTAGGCTTTATATAGTCTGTGTATTGAGGTCTTCAAGAGGTTTTCTTAATTACATAGCTACTATTTAGCTGCAGAGTCTTAATTCCGATTCATAAAATTCAGATTTTTTTTTTATCCAGTATAGGATGTTCTTAATTCTTAACACACCATAATGGATGACAGCCTTAACAGAGAGGCAGCTGTAGATATATCAAGGGTGACGGAATCAGATGCCTTTGAAACTTTCACTCCTAGTTGAGCCTGTATGACAGATGATGCTTTAGAAGTGGAAAATTTTAGATACTTTTGGCAAAGGTAAAACTGCTTTACTTCCCAGATTGCCATTTGGAAAGGGGAGAGGGAGATCTCTCTCGAGTCTGCCCATCCTATCTGAAGGGGAAGAGGGGACTGAGGTCAGAAACTTCCCCTCTGGCCACAGGCAAAACAGAAAATCCAGGAAGTTCAGATGCACTTCGATTAAGAAAGGGGATATTTGGGAGAAAGCAGGAGGGAAACAACAGGTCCAGAGTGGACAAGAATAATCCACTAAGCATAAAGCTGAGAGAATAACACTCTTGCTCATTAGTAACAGCTTCCTATTCCTGAATGCCCTGTGCATCTGGAGGTGGGACCAGTCCCAGGAACTCTCTGCACCGTGCAGACGGACATGCTTTTACGGGACAAGACATTAAAGGCAGCCAGCGGGTGGGAAAGGCCGGCAGCACAGCCGGGGTACCCACCCTTTTGGAGACCAGGTGAAAGACGCCTGCCAAGGTCAGGCATTCAGTCACCAGGTGGTGCATTTAATTTAAAAGGAGTGTTAACCTTGTTTACACAAAATAACACCAATATGCAGAGGAGCAGTAAATCCATTGTCGTTAAACAGCAGGGAGGCCTGGCTGCGCTGGCAGCCTGCCCGCCCTCGCCTGGGCTGGCACTGCGGAAGGTCCCGCAGATCCCAGGGCCTAGGGATGCTGGCAGCCTCGGCAGAAAATGCTTGCGGGTATGCCCTTTCTCCCCTCCGGTTGACTCTTTACATTCTTGTCAAATATATTTAGAACAAGAGGTGTCCACTTGAAGGGAAACATTTGTTAATCACTTAAATGCAGGAGCCTGGCAGCGCTCCAAGTTTACATTTATAAATATGTAGTATCTGTTTCCAGCTAAACAAGGAACTCCTGACCCCCCTCACCGGCAATCCAGCAAATATATATATATAGATATACATACACATATACAGGAGGGGAACTTGGAAGGCAGAGGCTTGGGGGGGTGGGGGAGGCCAGGGAGGAACTGGAAATGATGACCAGAACCAGCTTGGCTGAGGCAGGACCGGTCCACACACACACACACATCCCTCCCCCCCCAAGCTACCACCAGCACCATCAATTTGTTCTCCGCCTCTGTCTGCAAGTGATGTAGATAACAGCGCAGAAAGAGCATGATGTATCTTTAAGTAATGAACAGATTAAAGTTAAATTCCTGTTGACCGAGACAGTTGTGTTGACATTCCTGTTGTTTACAGGCAGCTGTCTCTACTAATGACACTTTGATAACTGGGGTGAGGCTGCTGTTGAGCAGGGGGATGGGGGCAGGCAGAGTCAGCCGGGTTAAAGAATGCTCTGTTTAAAACCCAGTCATCCAATTAAACATTAAAGCTGGAGCAGGGATCGTTGTGGCAGCGGTGCTATTCGGGAAGCGAAAATTCTGGTCTTCTTTTTTAACTTAACGCTCAGATTATGCGGCTTGGAGGTCAGGCTGCCCCATTTTGCTAGAGGATGGGGGAGATTCCCAGAGTACTTAAAACAAGCCAGAAAGCAGTAAACTCTGTCAAGCCATCCGTGCGCTGCCATGACACGGGCAAGCACACACAGAGCTGCTGCCGGCGGGTTGGGACTGGGGTCAGGCAGAGGTCCTGCAGGACAGCCTCCCTCTCCCACAGCTCTTCAAACTGGCAGTGAGAGAGAAAGGATGTATCAGCATCCCACCTCAGCATCCCGAGTCCCGTGATCTGCTGCCATTTCTCCATGTCACTCTGAAATTAGCTGCTTTGCAGGGTACTTTCTGCTGTGGTTTTGTTTACCTCTTGCTCTTAAATTAATATGTTTACCATTAACAGCTCCCCTATTTGGCTCTGGGCTTCTCACCTGCAAGGGCTAAACTGAAATCCTGGAGCCCATTTCTGAAGTCCTGGCTCAGGTCAAATTCCCAAAGGAACCCATAAAGCCCAAGATCTAGGAGGCAATAAACTTTAGATGAGTAAATAGTCTATCAGATCTCCTCCTCTGGTGAAAATTAAACAAATGTTTAAGCACTCTACCAAATCAATGTCCAAAGAAGATAGCACATGCCGTCACCCCCAGTCAGACATCAGCCCCCACCACCTTTGTATCAGCAAGGTTTGATCCTACTCAGACCTAGAAAGTAACTCTTCTGATGCTGAAGGCACCTGGCATTATGCTATTGCCTCAAAGTTTCCAGCACTCCAGAGGACTGCATAAAATGCAGATGCTTCTTTCCCATCTTTTTGTTAATGAAGCCAAAATTTAAGGCCTTTAAAACAATGTGATAATGCCTCTTTAATTCCAAATCAAATGCCACATGCTCATTAACTACAGGCATTCATAGAAATCAATGTATTTATTTTTGAATTTATGAAGTCACTTTAATGGACTTCAAACTCCAAATAAAAGTACTGGAAAAGAGGAATTTCCTTCCATCACTGAAAACACCACTGCTTCTGTAGAAGAAGCACATTTCAAGCAGCAAAAACATTTACAGTAAACATAAGTTAATTTAAAAGAGTATCAATTAGAGGGAATGTACCTTGCTAAGAAATCTTGGCTCCTTTTATTGATCTAGGCAATTAGAAACTGAATCTTTCTAAAGGTAAGAGCTTCAGTTGGTTTGACATTTTTCCATGAAACTTGTCCTTAGGAATAGGAGGAGTGTAGCTGTGCTCCACATACAGTTTGAAATACTTGGTAGGCGGAAACACATACGTATTCCAAAGTCCCACCATGCATGCATGCAAAAAAAAAAANTCTCTTAACAGCACAGAAAATCATCATTGATTCCCAGAAATAAAAGCCTTTCTTAGAAATCATCATCTATGCCCATGCCTAACTTAAGCTTAATTGCAAACAGCATGGTGGCCACCTGCAACTCAGGTTGCAACCATATTAAGGGTTACCTCAGCCCTTTTTCCAGTGGGAGAGTCTCTGAGCAAAACTTGGAGCTGCTACAAGGAAAGACACTGGGGGTGAAGCAGTAGCTCCCGTCTTCTTCCCCTGAGACTCTGTGTTGTACCAGCGCCTCCCTTGTTTCTGATAAGACGCGGGACCCAAGCTCTGACTTATGGCCACTTAAAGATACTATAGCACTTTGCACTCGCAGGAACAAGAGTGTCAGAACCGGTGCCTTGGCTGCAGTCCAACTTGGTAATTACTTTTTGCATTTCTAAACATTGCCGGTGTAGAGGCGGACAGGGGTTATTTTCTACTATTGAGTAACACCAAGTCACAAAGAAGGGCCAGAAGAGCTGGCTGCATTTCAGCGGGAGCGGGAGATCTCTCTGTCGTCTGTAAAGAGTTTGGGGATCCTTCAAGATGAAAGGTTCATTAACAATTGGAAGTTAATATTAACATAATAATCAGTCATAGCTCTTCTTGTAAAACCTACTCGAGAGATCCCACGCTGCAGATTTCCATTCTCCAGCGCAAATTTATACACATTTCCCAATCTGCAGAGTCCAGCTAGAATTTTCCATTTGAATGATTTTCCAAAAGGAATTGCAGTTTCTTAAGAATTAGGATACTGAGGAGAAAAAAAAGTTAAGTGAGCTCCAAACTGCTTTCTCTCCATTTGGTGATTCAAAGACCAGAATTCGTTTTTAACTTGTTTGGTCCAAAAAAGAACATATCAATTTGCTGAAGTTATTGAAATGTAAATGCTGTATAGTCAAAGACTTTCTTTAAGAAACGAAATTCAAGAAATGTCATTTTGTGATAAGAAAGTTGATTTGATATGAATATAGGTACTCTTGGAAATTATTGGTCTATTTAATGTGGAAAATATGCAAAAATGAAAAATTATATTCTATATTAAATGTTTCAATATCTTTTTTCCAAATAGCATTTTTCTTTTGGAATTCAGAAAGTTTTAAAAAATGCAAATGCTCAGAGAGCCACATAGTTTCAGGTCAGGGTAAATTTTTAACACTGTTTCAAAACAAAAATTTCAACTTGCCAATGATCAAAGAAATCCACCCTTCTGTGATTCTAACAGATAACAGTAATGATAGATACATTATGTGCTTCCCATGCTCTCACCAGGACCGGATATCCAATTTCCATGACCATATATGGCTTTCAGTAGTAGCTTTTTTCTAGCACGAAGTGAATCAATACTCACTATATTGAAATTAACTTGTCTTTGATCAAGGCTACCCTTTTTCGTTGCAATCTGTTCAACAAGACATACGGAGGGGGAGCAGGACAGTCAGATATGAGCTAGAATAAGAAAATGAGTTATTTTTCCTTGCAAGCAACCCATATACCTATGCTGTACTACTGCTGGACTTGTCGTGCTGCCTGAAGAGGTAGTCTCAGTAACATCACCACTGGATGATTTTTTTTTTTCCTGTGTTCTTGCTTTCATTTGCTGAGGTTGTTGGGGTTTTTTATGTCTTGGAAACTTAGACATCAAAAGCAAGTCAGAATAGTTGGACAATTAACTAATTAGTTTTGGTCTAAGTTGCAAAACCAACACATTTCTTTCACACTGAAACCAAAAGCAACACTGAAAAATGTGGGTATCCAATGGAAATAAAGCAGACAAGATGTTAGCCTTTAAATTAAAATTCAGGTTCTGAAGGAAAAAGCAATTTTCAAATTTTTTAGCAGGGTGGGATTCTGCAGCAATTGAGGAAGAGAACCCTATTTCCAAAGCACATCTAAAGTGCAAAAACCAGTAAATTTTGTAAATGCTATACAAGATAACAAGTTCTCAGGTTCCTTAATGCACTGGGAGACACTGGTATTAAAAGTCAATCCATAAAATAGTTCACTTTTTCTTTTTATTTAATTCAATCATTGAACAATTAGCCACGTTTGATGTCCGCTTTTGCCGATCACTTAGATTTCAAAGGCTGAGGAAGAACCAAACTACAGTAATTTCATCTTAATTCAAATGTCAACCTTCTTACTGAACCTTGCACATTAGTTGGAGTTTTAGTTAGATTTATTGTGCTACAAGACAGACTTTTCACACGAGAAAATGGTGTCTTGATTAGTACTGAATGTGCATCATGAGATTTTCCTTGGATTACAAAATAATGACCAGTTTCTAACCAGCACTCCTGTGTCTTGTACCTTTATAACACTATCAACCAAGTGAGTTGACACAAATTACCTCATTTTGGGTTTGACGCATCATTTTATTTCCATTTACCACTGACTTAAGCACACATAATTACTAACTTAGGTCACAAACAAATGTGACGGACAAGTTTCACACTGAGCAAAATGTTTTATTACATGGCACTACTATCAGCCCAAGTTAATTAATTAAAATTAACATAAGCTGTTGGCTAATTGCAGCCCAGGAGAAATTCTACTGCACCCGATGGTATAACATCTGAAAATTATCACAATATTTTAAAGCTTGACAAGTTCCAGTGAAAAGCTGAACATTAATAGAAGCAGGTTACCACAGTAAATAGACCAATGCTGACTTTTAGCATGGAAATATGTATGCCTTCAGCTTTGCTGTTGGAGCAGAAGCAGCAGCAGCAATGCTGTTTTGAAATTTTTTATGTTTACATTGCAGTACAAACATCCTCTAAATAAAGTGGATTTTATTTTTCCGCAGGCTTCTGACTACAGCTGTACGAAATATAATCTTCCTGATGGCAAATCCCAAAAAAAATTCTATTCATGCCAAAAAAAAAAAAAAAAGAAAAAAATTATATTCAACCCTTTTGTGAGGAAATGAAGGGAAAGCAAATCGGTAGGTTTCATTTATAAGGCTCAGGGGAGATTGGTTTAGTTAACATTGCCTAAACAGAAAATGGCAGCCCCATAAAGGTATTTAGGAACCTAATTCTTACTTAGGTGCCCAACTGCCTTTTAAATTTATGGGAATTTAAGTCCATAACTCTTTCTGTGGCCTGCTTTCATGTGCTTCCTTGGTGATGGTGACATCTATAAAAATTCAAGGTATTTTCCATGTACTAGAAATCTGGTCACAAGAGATATTTAAACAAGAGATGAAGCCATCTACCGTATTTTGAACACCCAAAATTTAAGACGTCCATGCGCATCCCCAGGTTCACCCAAACCACCAAGGAGGTGCAATAGGCTTGCTCTAGAACATATGCCTCCACTCCACAGCTGTTTAGAAATTGAGATATCTTGAAATATCACCAACCTTGATGGACAGAGAAGTTAAAACCAAGAGGAGAGTTTCCTCTCCAAGGCAGTCTGAGCAGCCTCCCCTCACACCATGGTGCTGCCCCAGACACTATTAGTGTCTGTGCAAAGATACATTGGGGGCTGTAATTAAACACAGTGCATGCAAACAGAGGAAATATGTATTTACCTCCTGAGTAGGTGTTTGTGCCTTTTCTCTCTCCTGTGGTTGTAGTGAGGTGCCAGGAGTGCTGGCCCGGCCAGCCCCAAACTCGCAATTGCAAAGGACTCTCTCATCTTATCAAGAACAGAAAATCTTAGAATCATAGACTAATTTTGGTTGGAAAGGGTGCCTTATGAGTCCAACCCTCCCACTCCAAACTGGTTTCAGCTTCGAAGTTAGATGCAAAACACCAAGCTATAATACCTATCTGGAGTTTCTGCCTGTCTTTGTGCAGTACATAGCCACAGGAAGCCACAGGGTATGTTAAAACTCCCAAGACTGCTTGCTGGAAGGAACTTCTGTTAAGAAAGGCACCACATTTTTGTTCTGTTAATACAATCTTTTACTTATCTACTGTCAAATGTATAATAACTATGGGTGTTTATATAGCTGCTTAAAACTAGCACATTAATTTCAATTAAACTGAAAAATGCAGAGGAGGGGAGGCTGTGAGGTTGCTAAGTTTATGGGAATATATTAATCATTGACCTGGGCAATATTTAATGCAGTTTGTTCTCATGTCCAGTTCCGCACTCACTCACCAGTATACTGCTACCTAAATGCTTATTCCTATTTACCCCAGAGTCACACCAAGCTAAACAAACTACTGTCCCCTTGGCTTTCTTTGTAGGCAAACAATAGCCAGTATCAATAAGTCTTTCTGTATTTTGTTTGCTGGTTTACAACCTTATAAAAGTCTGCTTTTCTCTCTAATACTGCTTCTTAAATGAGTTAATGCTAGTAGAGATCAGTACACATTACCTGTATCATCTTTATTGCCTCCTGGTGTTTTGGTATTCCTGGAATGATTTCACTTCCTAATGAACCTCCAAGCCCAAGACAGTTAAGCCGTATAAGAAATATATCTTGGTTTGGTTTCCTACCCACTTGGCAGGCTGTAACTTGTGGCAGCACTGAAGCATAGCAACACTTTGAAAGGTAACCATAATCTGGTTATCTTCACAGTTACGCAGCCTTTGTTCCCTTTATTTGTGTCCCTCCCCTCTTTCTCATTTTATTCAGCAAAGACTAAATTTTATATGCATTGCTGCAAGCCATTTTTTCAGGGTTGTACTAACGAACAGGAGAAAAGGTTTGGCTTCCATGAACCCCACACCTCCAGAACAGACTCACCATTCACAAGCTTCCCCCTCAGCTGGCATCACTCCCACAGGCTGACACCCCAGCCCTGGCAACTGGGGCAATATGTCAGCTGCTCCCTAGCATGATAACAGGTGAAAGAATTAGGCCTTTTGACAGCAAAACCAGGAGAAATTCATTAGTGTGATGACCACAGAGATATTTTGTATGCACCAAGGTCACAGGAGTTCTTATTCACTTTTTCCTCAGTATAGTTTGGGCTCAGCAGCCTAATGGTTAAGCTTCCACGGCCCAGATATTTTCTTTCACTTTTATTGCAAGGTGGAAGATTAAATTCGTGTGAGTCCTTATTTGTCCAGAATTTTAAAACGTCATGAGAGTCATATAATGGTTACTTAAAATGACTGTGAACTAACCCTACAGACATCCCGTGCAATGAGGCCTCCTGGGCCAAAAAGAAGTAGGGTTTGTTTGTCAGATCATGTTGTCTCTAATGTTTTGGATGGTAAGTGCAGAGATCTGTTGCTGAAATGTGTTGATTTGTGATGAGTGGTGATTTTTCCACTTAATATTTGAAGATTTACGCCAAGCCTATTGCGCTTTGGCTCTCCTCTACTGCCTGGGTCTTGTAAGGAACCACTGAACACACAAAAAAAAAAACCCAGATTAACCTGTTACTATGAGCTCAGAGACAGTCTGAGGATGCAAAGATGTGGAAGAAAGAGCCAAGCACAGAAACGAGAAGCAGAGTACTTTTTCTAATTATTTATAAATCTTATTTTTGGTTGCATTTGATGTAGTAAATCCCAGAGAGAGCTAAGGGGAGAAAACAAACTTTTTAAAAGGAAAAAAAAAAAAAAAAAAAACAAAAAAAAACTCTTTTTGGTTACTTTATTCCTAACTAAAAAAAACTAAAAAATCTGGAATATTTCTTCTAAGGGGTAGGATTTCTGTTCTGCTCTGACTATTGACAAAAGTAATCATGCATGTTAGTTGAGAAACTAATATTCTTTGTCTTTCTAACAAAGACTTTAGTCCTACAGTGATGGGTCAAAGGGTTGCACACTGACCTGCAGAGGGAAAAAAAAAATCCCCCATAAAACCAAATGTCTTTCAGAGTTACAATTATTTGCAATTATCTAATTCAGCATAAAAGGCAAACATGATGTCACAGGGTCTTTGATACTATAAAAGGCTCTTTTTGTGAAAGGCCTTTGATCCCTACTAATCCACACGCCAGGTATTGCTGATTTAATTGCCTGAAATGTAAATATAAATTACTGAACAGATCTTTGTGCTAATTTTATTTATTGCAGTTGGGTTTTTATGGATCTTTTTCCACACTCAAAAGTGTTCTTGTTGGATTTCTATATTATTTTAATGAGCTCTGCATAGATACTTTTAATTATATAGAAAAAGTAATAACCACTGTGAACTTGACAACATTTGCTCAGGGACACGTGCGATGGAGGGAACGGCACTGACTTCATCATGTGTGCCATTGTATGCATGTGTGTTCTGCAAGAAAATGAATTATATCTTCCTGAATATGTCTCAGGAGTAAAGTTTCTCACATTTAAAACACATGCAGGCTTCAATTTTTAATCCCTGTTGAAAAAATGGGGTAGTTTATGCTATTGATACAATTCTTTTTCTTAGCCCTCCTGTCCTTTCTGTTCTTTTAATTCTTTATCATCTTAGTTCTTTTGGAGCCAATAGCATACCTGTATTGCCAAACAAGTGTAGCATAAAGGGAAATTGAAGTTGATTTTGCATGACAAAAACTTAATATAAAATTGATGTAGTGGAATAGCTAATTCAGGGCTACGTGTGTAAAAGTAAGAGCAAAAAGAGAAGGAGAATCCTGAAAAACAGTCAACAAAACTGTCTACAAATTGTTTCCTGCAAGCAGTCCTTGTACAATCTCCCCAGCAAACCGGGCAGCTATGGGTTGTAAAGCATTTCTCCTACGAAAAGTGAGCTTCAGCAGTGTGAATATTTCCTCATCCACATAAGGATTTCTTGGTAACCCTAGCAAAATAAAACAAAAGGATACTACCTGCAGAAAGCTTGGCTGCCTTTTAATTATACATGGTATTTTGGTATTAGCGATTAATACGCATTCTTCTCACAGGAATCTAAAAAAAACTAGCAGGAAGCAATAAGAATGATTTTACCACACTAAAAAACTGAGGCAAGATTTACACTAGAATTACAATCTGAGCCTAAACAATGACAGCCGTTGTCTTGCAATAACATCTGAAAATTGAGAAGTTGCTGGCCTGAGGTGAATCTCAGGGCAGCGAACGCATCCAACTTTCAAAACATTATTAGCTAACATCAATAACTCTATCTTATTAAAATCTCCAATGATAGCACACGTAAAATCACCTTTTGTTAATAGCATACAAATAAGTCTTCCTCACTGCACTGAAATCAGGCTAACTCTCGCTTCGGAAAGCATGACAAGTGAGTATGGGGTTTGGAAGAGGGGGGACTCAAGTATTAACACTGGTCAATGACATTAGTGTTAGAAAAGAAAGGAAAAGAAAGAAATAGAGAAAATGAAGGGGAGGGGGAAGGAAAAAGAAAACTCCAATTAGAAGTATCCTGGGGTTATTAGAGATAACACTGCTCATATCCAATTAAGATGAAAACCATTTTACCAGTTTAATGTGCCACCTCTGGCAGTTTTGGTTTATTAGTTTTATCAGACTTCAGAACTGAAACTCACACTGATATGTATGCTGTGTACTGGAGAGATAAATGTTCAGGCTTGGAGATTAATTAGTATAGAATAAGATGTTTGAAACATTGTTCCTTACCCATGGGCGTTGTGCAATTTCTCCGGGAAAAATACTTTTTTTCCAAGGCAGTCCCTTCAAAGGGTTACTTTGGATATTGTGATAGGAAATTACCAACCTGGAACAAGAAGATGTGTTAACTTCCTTTGCTACCCATACCTGCAGGTGTGTCAGATACCCAGCAAAGCCACCTTTCCACACTGAGGTGAAGATACTGACCTCAGAACAAGAGCTGAGAGCAGGCAGTTTGGGTGGGGGACTCTCAGAGCCCTCTCATTCACCTGTTAAACTCAAGATTGTTTCAATTTTACCATTTTTTTTCTCATCTGGGGGGTGTGGGGTATCAGGGAGGCAAATGAATTGGAAAAAAAAAAAAAAAGACTGGGTTTTTTAACACCTGGTGTTTCATCAGCGAACATTACAAGAGAATCCTCGTGTAAAGGCTATGAAGCAAAAGGAAAATCTCTAACAAAATATGGAGCAGGACCTAAGAACAGAGATTAGATGGAGGCAAAAACTAGAAGCTGGTTATTATGGAGATGAAAACTCATGATTGCTTCCATACTGAATAATCATCAGAATAAATGTAAAATCACCAGAGTAACATCTGTGCTTAGAGAGGCCTCTAAAGACTAAGGAGTTGGGGCCACATATTTGTACAAAGCAAATTCTTCCTTTAAGAGGACAAAACTCTCCTGCAGCATTTCCACAACTTCCTCCTCTGGGTGGATCAAAAGTAGCTTTTATTAATCCCACTTCCTAACCAGGATAAAATTAGCAAGTTTGAATGAAATATGGAAATTTAGACCAGAAGTCTTTCCGACTTTTTTAACTGACAATTTTAAGCTGGAGAAAACACTGAAGACTGTTTGAATTCCCATTACTGTAAAATGTGAAACACAGCTCCGTTCTTAATTCTATTCAAAATAAATGCCCAGAAGTGCAATGAACAGAAGCCAACTGAAAAAGTCCTATGCCAGGTGTAGAGAAGCAAGTGGTCTTTTTCAGTGTCTGTTTACAGGTACTATATCGACCTCCTTGATTCATTTATGTTCCAAATCTCAATTTAATAATGAAAGAGTGGAGATGAGTTTGTTACAGTTCTCAGGAAATAACTGAGAAATAGATTTCGACATATTGATTAGTCAAACTCTTTGAGAATTGTAATTGGCTTAATCAAGGTAAATTATAACAATGTGATTTACAAATAAAAATAAAATTAAAAAAAAAAAACAAAAAACAAACAAATTCAAGGATGCTAAGCTTTTGGAAAATATACCCCTGAATATCAAAGTACAAGATGAATCCAGAATTATGGAGTTCACAGAAGTAGTCTTTATGCCTAAGCTGAACTATAAGAAAGTTTACTGTTTTTTCCAGCAGTGAAACCTTAAAGTTGATTTCAGGAAGTCACAAGCAGTGATGTTTCTTATAGACCACTGCAGCTTGAGAAATAAATATGTTTATATATGTATATTTATATATCTACAAACATAGACATATGTATTGTTATTGCATTTCTTTACTAAAAGTTCTGATTCAGGTATTTGTTTGTGCTTTACTTCCAGCATTTTAAAAGAATCTAAAAAGCTACTACAAGACTGGAGACCAAGTACAGTGCAGTTCTAATCCCACTACAGACACCAATTTACTCTATGAGCTGGAAAAATGAAATCTAAAACAATAAAACCAAAATAACATACAGTAGCCTAATAGCAGCCAATACACAATATTTTTAAAAAGTTTAAATTAGACATATTGACACTCTATATTTCATCAATGATTTGCTAATGCTCTTATTGCTGTTGCTTTCTCATATTTTAGATAAATACAGGTCCAAAGTTTGAGAAATATTTTCACAACAGCATTTTCTTTCCCTGTGAGCAGAGAAACAATAACAAAAGCTTATCATGTCATTGCATTTTTAATCAATACATTTAATAAATAAAATGGAGCCCCTAATATCAAATTAAGACATAAAAGCTTTCATCCTGAGATCACTTTGTATATTCTTACCTATTCTTACCTCAAATTATCTAAAGAATTCATTTCAAGATTGAAACTGGCACACTTATTTTCACCACCTTCAGTACTCATTTCACTGTAGAATAGGCTGCCCCTTCTTCACAGCCACCAAAAAAAAAAAAAAAGCCCTGAAAAATATCTCTGCTTGTTTAGTCACTGTGATTAATCTAGCTGAAGGTACAAGAACAAAAAGAGAAGGGTCTTGAAGTCAAAAGGCCCACAGAGTAGCTGAATCTCTGATTGACTTCAAGCAATGTATCCAATTAATGTCCCCCTTCTGCTGAAATCCCTACAATAGTTTCCCTATTTCTCAATCTATTTCTCTCTGAAAGAGTTTCATGTCCACCCACATATAAGGCCCATAATTTGTGGCTAAATGGCAGCTGCAGCTCAGTGCTGGAGGCCTTTCCTCAAATTGGTCTTTAATTGGTATAATCAGGAGCTTGAATTATTGGTTCAACCAAAGGAAAAGTATTCATTCGTACCAACAGGATCGCTCTCTCTTTTTCTTTTAAATTAGCAATAAATTAATGACTTTTCAAGATGTTAAAGAGAAACTAAAACCTATGCACAAAAGATGGGATTCATTAATAAAAGCCAGTCGTTTTCATTCTCATTAAGGAGAAGAGCATTTAGGCAGCGACTTAGTCTTTTTTTTAAAAAAAATAGCTAGGGAGAAGCAGTACAGACTTGGGTGGGTACAATTGAAAATCAAGATAACTTGAACCGTGACCTGAAGAGATCATCAACCTAAGAGGACTTTGGGCTGCCTTCCTTTATCCCATACAGCCTCTTTTCTTTTGCAAATTCTGCTGAATTGTGACAGGTTTTTTTGTTTGGGTTTTTGGGGTTTTCTGGTTTGTTCAAAAATGTCAGGCACCATCTTTTAATCCTTAAATGTAGCTTGATAAATTAATTCCAGAAACTGAATGCAGTTGAAGGGCAGGAATTGGATCAGCCATTCCTATTATGCTGAAATGGACTCTGCTTCAAAAGCGAGATCCTGTAAGGGCTCAGGTTGTGTCCTTCCCTCTGTTTATTTAGTGCCTGGTTTTAACCAAAGAACTCATCTTGATCAGAGCCTTTGGTCCCTAAAAAAAATTTTATAAACAGTTATTGTGTGTCAAAATCATTTGCTTTTGTCAGAAAGCCAGTGTATATATAAGTTATAATCCCAGGACTTCTGAGATCTGTATCCTTTTCCTAATAACCATGGTTTATTTGGGATTGTTAAATTTTAAAAAAAATATATGCTTAAAAAAGGCAGGGTTTATCACCTCCTCTAAAGATTTGTAGGTAGGGCAATTCCTTTCCTTGGCCATCAATTCGGGTAAGAGTGCTTATAGTGGTAGAACAAGAAGTATTCACCAGTAAATGCAAAGTTATGGCTGTGGACAGAAGAACATTGGCACTGATGGCATTGATCTCTTATGCCAACGTTGGGTAGGTCAGAAGGGAAACCTAAAAGAATTCCCATTGCTTCAGCAAGAGAGGAAATTCCAGCATTTCCCTTCTTCCTGGGATCACCGGCATGGAGTAGAGCAGCTGTGAGATCCCTCCTTTCCAGAAGGAACCGTGGCTAGCAAGCAGGGATGAAATCCCTTTCAGACTCATTTGTCAAGCAAGAGCATGAGTGTACAGCAGTTTGCAGTAACACAAGAACTTCATTTGTTTGCACTCTGAACTAATAGGATTCCATTATTCCTGTTTGGCATGCCCAGAAAGCTTTGCAACATCTAAAGAGTTAATAGGACCTCTGCAACATCTGCAGAGTTCATATGCCTCCTTCACAGAAAGTATAGCCTCACACAATTCCAGCTTGGTCTGGACCAGGGACACAGTCTCAAGTAGGAATAGCTGTAAAAGATGCCATGTACTCAGGCAGACTGAAGCACTTCCTTTTTAATCATGATCTCCTCCAAATTAGCTAAACAAGAAGCCATCTCCTTTTTTTTTTTTTTTGCATGGAGGCGATGGAAAGAAGCAAAAAGCTGCCCTGTGGAGCAATGGAAATCCCAACCTAGAGGAAGGGTTTGCTCCTCCTCCCTTCCAGCCATAATCTTAACTCCTGTGAGGAGTTCCGCTATGCTCAGGAGAAGCAATAGCCCTGTCTCAGGAAGTCTTCAGCTTCTGTTGCTGCAGATTTTAGCAGTGAATTGGAGCTACCATGCGTTTGCTGATTATATTGGACAAAAGAATCAAAATTACTATCTACAGCTGAGTCATGTGCTCTTGTAGCTTCCCCCTTTGGAAGAGCAATTTTTCAACCACTTCTTGCCAGGTCTCAATCAGAGCCCTTCTTAGTTGGAATTACAACAAATAGGAAAATAACGGTGCTTACAGCATTTAATTATCATGACTGAAATATTATTGTTGTCTCACTTGGCCCTGACATGGGGCTAGAATTCCTTAAGGTGACATTTCCAAGACACAATGAAACATGTTTTACATGAGATTCCTTAAAACTCATCAATTATGCACGCTACAAAAACTTGTTATTGCACTCTGAGGACATGATCCAAACACCAGTTGTGGTTACTGGAGATCCACAGGACTTGGATCATACCCTAAATCAGCTGTATGGCCAAAGCAATAGCTTATTTTCTTCATTTTCTGACTACAGTCTTTAAAGGTTGAATCTTCCTCCTTTACTGTCATAAAAACACAGAAAAAAAAATCTCATTTCATGAACTTTTTTTACTTTTTTTTGTACTTGGATACATTAGCAAAACTTGGGGAATTTGGTAATTTCTATATTAAACAGTGTGTGAGTGCCTACGTGTGTAAGCCATCCTCAAATAGGTTTGTAAGGTCTCAGAAAACGAACCCTATATTTTTAACACTTCTCTATTTTGGTTGATTAAAAACACGATACTCAGTACTAAAGAAGGTGAAAACCAAATATTAAAAACATTAACTGTAACACAAAGGAGATTGGTATGTGTGGCTTTCTCCCCCAGGTTTTATTAGAAGCCAGATTTCTGCCCAGAGTAAAGGGATGTAGCATCCTTCCATTCAGTGAAGTTAGACCCACTTGCTTCAGGTTTTCTCTACTCACGTTACCACCGGCAAATTATTTACAAGCCTCTTACCAACAGTTCTTTTGATGTCTAAGAGAGCTGTGAGTCATTTTGATGCAGCCCTTCCGCATTCACCACCTTGTCATAAAAGTTAGAAAGATTGGCAGAAAAATACCCAATAAGAGAGAAGTGTAGTTAATGCAGTGGATTAGCGATTGCTGCTTTTTTTTTTTCCCCCTCTTCCCCTCCCTTTTTAAATCTGAATATTTAACACCAAGAGAGAAACCCGTCCTGGTTTTCGCTGGAATAACAGCAGTTTCTGTTTCTAACCTGGGAAGAATGTGATGGGGATTGAAAAGCACCCCTGTCCTATTGTTAGACTCCCCCAGCACTGATCCTTGCTTTTAACATCATAATGAAGGATGCTCTTTAGTGGATTATCTTGAGAAGGGATTAACTCCTTCAAGACTTCTTAGGAGGCAAGGTGTTTTGAGCCCTAAATACACACCAATTGCCTGCTTAACTTTTCATCTTATTTTGAAAACTGCCCAGCTGGAATTCAAATTCTTTTCCATAGAGCTGAATTTTCTTAGTAGCAAAGTTTGAGTCCGGGGCAGCAGATGCTAAAAATAAATACTGTTCATTTAATCACGTGTAGCCAAATGTTTGGGATATTTTGCCGAGGCAGGCATGGCAGGATAAGACTCAATCAAAACTTTGCTGCAAATTCAACAAAGCTTTAAATTCTGTCTCTGTCACTCAGGCACATAAAATAAGTCTCCATGGCCTAGCGTCTCTTATAAGGCTTTCTTTTTAACATGACAGAGAGAAGTAATGTAGACAGATAGATGGATAAAGTACATTCCATGACCCTCATATAGATTTCTTTTTAATTTGTATTAATATATCACTTCTGTAAAGAATTAATAGGGCTGCACACGGATGTGCCTAGTGATATTTATGCTGTAGGCAAACACACGTGTACACCCACCAGATGTACACACATAGGGATACATACACCCTTATGGACACACAGCCCCATATATCACTCACAACCCTGTTAATACATGCACACACACACATATATATATGGGATTTGGCTGCTTTACCTTGGCTTTCAACAACATCATTATCAGCATTGTTTTATGACACATTTGCTGTAGCATACAAAATGCCTAGTACAAAAAAAAAAAAAAAAGACACTGAAAAGAGGACTAATTGCTCTATAATTTATAATCAAGTGACTTCTTCAACCTATGCTTCTTTATCTTAATAACCATTCATTTGTGTCTGCCTAATTTATTGGAAGCGAAATCTTGTATTTGTTCCACGTTCATCTTATCCCTCAGCTAACCTTGTCTCCATTATTAACCTACCCCATTGTTTCATATTCCGCTGGGCAAGGAAAAAGGGAGATTCCCCCAAAGTTTTTCTTCCTTTCTCGTTACTCTTCTTTTTACTAAAAACTTGTGTTCTGCTAGGCCTGAAGGACAAAACCACTTATTTTTGTTTACAAGGGTGGGTTTTTTTTTTTAGTTCTGCAGAACTGGCTAGGGGGTGGGGGGTTGAAGTACACTTTTCACAGAAAAACATAAGAAACTTAGGTGTTTTTTTTCCTCTTTTAAAGGAGGGAAATTCTCAACTTTCCTGTTTCACTCCCCCTGGTTTTTGGCCTTTCTTTCTGGCACTTTCTGCAGCTACAACACAGATAATTTGCAACTCCATAAACAGATTTTTTTTCAACTGGACTACCCAGCCTGGTATAGAAAAAAGAGTTTACTAAAAGCAACCAAATATATGATTCTGAGGGCAAGTGAGTTTTCTCCAATTTTAACAAATGGAGAAGACCCAGGTGCACTCTTATTGTGAGCTAAATGAAATACCCTCTTATTCATTTTTGTAATAATAACTGTATTCCACAGACTATGCTTTAATTGTAAATAATCCCCCACATTCTTTCAGTGTAAACTCTTTAAGGAGTCATGAATTTTATTTATACTCTCTCACTCTTTGAGAGTCTTTTGTTTATTTGCTGTTTAGTTCTTTGTGAAATAACACTCCCAGAAGAAAATCCCCCTCTCTGCTTAAGGAATTAGCCCAGAGACAAAAGCAGGGAATTCTTTAAGCCTTGTTTTGTGCTAAGAGAAATGTTTGACATTTCTGTGGAGAGGTGTTTAGTTTGGATTCATTAGGTCTTAGGGACTCTTTTCTCTTTTTTGGCCTTTCAGTTTCTGTCACTGTTTTTTTTCTGTGTTTGGTAGACTGAAGAGAATTTACCAATGTGTAATTAGGTTTCCTACATTTGAATAGCAAAATCCAGTTGTGTTTTAAATAGGCAAGCTAAGCATTCCCCTCAACCAGCAGGCCCAAACCTGAAACCTGCTTTGTGAGCGGACGAAAGAACCGCAGAAGGAAGAAAAAGGCTTCCCCAAGGTTCCTTAATGCTTGAAACAAACACCAGGCTCCAGTAGTGCAACTCCATCGGCTGTTGCAAAGGGGAAAGCTGTGGTCTTGAAAAACACAGAATTTCCCTTAAAACTGGGCCTTGGAATGGTAAAAACATATATGCAATATGTATCAGGTTATTGTTTCCTTCCTTGGGTTTTTACGGTTGGAAAATTATCAGCATAAATTTATACTGTATAATACTACTTCTGACAGTATAGAACAGGCCTATTAATAAGTTCCATCAAATTTGAACCTTTAGCTCAGCCTGGTGTATTTGAACAGTTTGTCAAAAGCAACACAATAGATAATCCAAAGGCAAAAATACACAGCAAATACTCCTAAAGTTGCATAGCACAGAACTTCTATTTCACGTGTGAAACACAGGTAAGGCTGTTAGGAGGAAAATGGGACTGCAAGTCTAAAACAGAAAGAGCGAATCATGGGTTTGTAATAAGAGATGAAGAGGAAGCTGTCCGCAGAAACAGCTGTTTTGATCATTTTGAGCTGTTTGTGTCAGTACTAGCACTGGGCTGCTTTTCTTTTGAAAATGGCAGAAAGGAATGTGCTGGCAATTTCAAATTTTTCTCTTCCCAGATTCTTATCAAAGTGGGAAAATCATCCAAACTGATCTCTCCTTAAACAGTTTCCATTTTCAAGCACTCAGCAAATTTCCAGTGAATAAGGAATTTTCTTTTTAAAAAAAATCCCAGCAGACTCCAATTTGAAACCTTGTTCTTAGCCAAAGCTGTGTTTGTAGGTAAAAACAGCCTGAACTTGTCCATTGGGGCTGTGCAACAGCAACATAGTGGAAAATCAGAAAGTTAAAGACCAAGCAGAGTACAACAAAAAAATCAGCCCGCCCTAGAGTACACACATGCCATCCTCTAGACATTAACATGGCGGTTTTACCAAATTTATCTTTGCACAGAAGCTTTACCTCATTTCTCAGTCCTCTTCTTTAAATGTAAATAGCCTGTTAAAGGACATTTTTAATAATGAGTTCCCTACTTATTTAACCATTTCATTCAACATTGCCCAGATTTATTGACTGTCAGAGCTTTCTTCCTTTTCTGTTTTCTCTGTGACTTCCCTCCTGGGTGAGGAATGTCACTGCTGAAAAACAATGTTATTTAGCTGGCTTTTTAAAGCTACAATAGTTATGAACTCTAGATCATTTTTTATTTACTAACTGACTGCTGCCAAATACAGCCAATTCATCTGGTGGAAAGACTTCATGCAATAGCTAACAAATCTGGAATATTCTTCATTGGTATATCTGGCAGTAACCACCTGTTGCGATGCCAAACATACAGTGTGAAACATATCTGGATGTTGACAGACTTCAGTTTCATTGCAGAGCATCACTGCTATAACATAAAAGTTTGCTTTTTCTGCCTTTCAAATATGCTGAACACCTGCTCCTCTCATTGTTTTTCCTATTTATTATCGCTTTTTTGTCTTTAATTCAAGTCGTACTTGTGTTTTCTGGTTGATAGAAGAGCTCTCTGGAGTCTTTCCACCAACTTCAGTGATTTCGATGCAGGTCCCAGAGGTATAGGTACATAGGGTTTTTTAGCTATGTATTATTTGCACAGTCCTCTACCTGTATGTACTGATATGCTATTTAAGACATTACAATTTCCCCTATAACTTAAGCAGACATTACTTAGATCCCATAAATCCTCTCCTTGAGGAAGAAAAGATGTTGAAGAAAGCTGTTGAGAAGTAGCAACCCATTACCATGAGGCTGGGTTTCACCATCAATGTCTTCTTTTCCATCCAAAACTTTCACCTTGACAAAATTTGAGAGCCTTGGTTATGTATTTATGATTTCCATAAATTTCACATCTATACAGTATCTGGAAGTTCTAGCCACAGCCAGTACAAGTGGTGTACAGTGATGCCCTGTGGGGCAATTATTTGTTTGTATTAAGACAATTTGTTGTTAAAAATATTTTGGTCCCAACATAGGTCAAAGGCATTTGATTCTTTCCGCTTCTTTGGACTGTGCTATGTCTTATATGACACTACAGGATCCTCCTCTTAGGCCGGGACAAGAGGGATACAAGACCTTGTGGATGAAGTCCAACCTTTATAAGAAAATGGAAGCACAGGGAGATGTGTTCTATGGACTACCTTAAGTAGGCAAAATGCTTGTATGGAAAAAATAGTATCTTGGGTCTAATGAGGAGTAGAATTCCTACCTGGATGCTTTAGTACCACTTCCTAGGGATTCAAACTATTGCAAAGACCTTTTCAGAGAACGTATTAAAGTTCCTGTTAAAGTTGTATTCATGCATATCAGCATCCTTTTAGACAGCTCAGTGCAAGTTTATGCTCGTAGTACCATTAAAACAGCAATGCGTTAGGATGCAAAAGTAAAACTTAAGAAACTAGTGCTGATCATATCATAATGACACTATGCAAATAGAATTTGTCAGCTGAAGCAAAGCTGTTAGTCCTTTCTCCTCATTTTAAAAAGATATGGACAACTGATGATGTTCAGTTCATATAAGGAAGGAGACAGGGACCACAATTTCATTATTTTTCCATATTTCCTGTATTCCAACATTTCCTGCAAGGCCCTAACCCGTTCGTGACAGTGCCAGTACTAGGACTTCTAGAAAAGGTGCATAAAATCCTGGATAATTATAGAGTGAATTTCCTCCTTAACTCTATTAGTCAGTAGTTGGCTTCTGTCCTGAAGCATAATTGTTTATATCCCTAATGTATGGTTTCATCCTGTGTAATGTTACTGCGGATGGTCTCATTATCCATATAAGTGTTTAATAAATCCCTTTAATCCCGCTAAACTCATGCCTCAAAGATACTGTATTTTGTGGCAGTGAGTTCCACTTGTTAATTAACTACTGCATAAGAATGATCCTGAGTACAATTTTTGGAGAATTTTCGTTAGAAGGTTCACATCAATTCATTTTGACACCAATCGTTGCGGTTTCTTCTATTTTTGTAAGGATAACCTAGTTCATCAATCAACTAGTAAAAAACTAGTGTTTTCCAAACAGTTAATTTTAATTGGGTATTTTAAAGTATTCACAGAAAATGGATGCCTGCTCTCTCTTCAGCAAAGATATCATCAGACACCAGAATTGCTCTTATCTGTTTCATGCACAGAAACACAAACATGACCTGGGAGCCCAGTTAGGGTGGGGTGTGACTTCTCAGATGTTTAGCAGATGGTGCCCCAGGAGAGCAGTATCCTGCCATTTTGAGTGGTAGCATCTCCAAATTCCTTGACAAATTTATCCTCCAGTTTGGGATACAACAGCCCAGCCCAGGGGACCATCCTGGCCAGGCTGCTGACCAGTCTTCTTGCCTTGCAAAATTCATATCTTCCATGATTTAAGCACATCCTGTTCTGGCAGTGATCATTCACCTCCAACCAGCAATACCATATTTTCCACTCATCACATCTCTTAAAGAAGATAATACATACTGAAAAAGAAAAAAAAGAAAAAAAAAAGCTTATCAACTTCATCTTTAATAGATCTGGCAGTGCTGGACAAATCTGCAATGGTTTTAGGACACTGATTCAGTTTTAGGATGTGAAGAAGTCAGGATGCTGGGCTCCAGCACTGAGCCCTGCTCTTGCACTCTCCATCTCTCTTTTCCCTCATCTCAGGAACTAGCATTTTCATTTCCAACCCAAATCTTACTCCTCCTAATTCCAAAACAAAAGATTAAAGGTAAAGTATGTAGATGGTGTAGGTCATGATATCTAAGGCATCCAGATGTACAAGAAAGAATATAGACTGATTTCTAAAAGAAGATTGTAGACACACACACACACACACACATTTATAAATATATATATATATAGTTTGGACAGTCACACAAAGAAGCAAAATTACTTCAGAAGCTCCCCGAAACGTACAGATTGCTCCTTTATTGTTATTGAAAGCAGTTTATTTATACCTTCCATTGCAGCATGGGCCATAGCTTTTTAATGAGAAAGAATTAAATCTAATGTTATATTTTCCAACAATTTAAAATGCTGTTCCTGCTTTTCTCCATATACCAGCTCTTATTACTCAATAAAATTTTGGGATCCTGTTTTTTCTAAGGTGGACAACATACAAATATCAAATATTCTAATTACAAGATGAACCAGAGAGGATCTCTGGGTACTATTAACAAAATCAAGCACACTTTGCCATATTGGGAGTCAGATCTGAGGGGACCATAAGTTTTCATTTGAGGATATTGTTTCCATTACCATTTTTGTTGGTTTTCTTTTGTTGCAAAACGGACTATGTTCTAAAGTTGGCTGTCACTTTTGAAATGGAAATCATGATGAATTATGGCACATTTTCCTTGCTATGCTTTATCAAGCTCATTAGAGATGATGCATGGTCTGAAGTTAACGCAACAAAAGACAAAAAGAACACAGGAGGCTTCTCTTTCTTATCGCTGATGCTTACTATGAAATGAAATCATCCTGTTCCACTTGTTGCACTTGACGACCACCTCTTACGGGCAGATTGAACTCTCTCACTGTGGCTGTAATTTTCCTCTAATTAGAACAGAAACCCATGCTGCAAAATTGTCAGGGTACAAGTTATCCCAAAACGTTTGTTCCTCATTGTCACTATTTCATTCTAGATTCATTTTGACAAGGAATTCATATGCCAAGAAGCTTTTCATACTTTTACAATATTAAATGCAGAGAAATCTGAATTTGTTCTGAAAGAGAAGGTTTTGGAGAATGTATTTCCACTGAAATAACCATGTAACAAAAGATATTTTCAAAGTCTCATAGATGCTGATGCATCTTATACAACAAGCCAAGACTTTAATCCAAAAACTAAACAGCTGTGGTGTAGTTTTCAGGCACTTAATATTTGCATAAACACATTTTTTCTTTTGCAACTTGAAGCAATCTTTATATCAATAACAGAGCAAACCTCCAAACAATTGTTTGAAGGGAAGAATTCAGTGAGGCTTTTCAGTATTGGAAGGAGTTCTGCTTATATATTTTAGAGGAAATCTAATATCTGGAAAAGTTGGACACTGTTAGAACTAGCTGGAAACATTTGCTAGAAGTGCTTCCTTATACGGGCCTTGATTCAGAAAAGCACTTAAGCACATGCTTAACTATTATCACGTGTTAAAGTGCTTTTCTGGATGGGCATCCGTTCTTAAATTGTAGGCAACAGGGCTATTCCAGCATTTTTGAAGAGGCCAGTGAAATGATGTTATCAAATCAATAGTCCAGTGCTAAAATATGATACTGGGAAAAAAAAACAGGGGAAAATTTTAAAAAAAAAGGTGTGTAGAAAAGCAAGTGCTGTCAAAGAAGGAATGGCTGTTACTGGCAAGGTAACTTTTAATTTGAAAGGCAACCCCCCTTGTATTTTGACTAAAGCACGTTAACTGGTACAGCACCCCATGACTACCTGTTGTGACTGTCCACAGGCTGACAAACCGACACTTAATCCAGGAAAAACAGGATTTAATTGCTAAAACATGCTGGAGTTCGTAAGGCAAGAACGCGCATCTGGCAACAGTGAGATGCTGACGTTTTGAAAGCCATCTTCCAGCTTGTTCCTTCTGCAGAGCAACTAGATGAGCTTGAAAAGGCTCTGCTACCTGTAGCCTTTGCTCAAAGCAGCTAGAAAGAGGGAGAGAGAGTGTTGTACTTTTCTACTAATTCAGGTTGTAGCCACATTTTCCAAGCTCTGCTCCAAAATGAAGTTAGACTATTATTCTCTGCAGTCACCGCTGTGGTTTTTGAGCGAGTTGCACATTTGCCTTTGTAGACCCATGAAAATAAAACATCTCAGAGTTGATGAAAACAGAGGAAAGAATCTTGTTTGCGTTGGACTTGTTCAATGTGCAAAACCAGTGTGGTCATCTCGATAGTTAAATAATGGGAGGAAGTGCGGGATGAGGAAACCAAGAATATTTTTTTTTAATCTGCTCCCACCTTTAATGCAGGATCACCGCGAGCCTCCTTCAAATCCATTAACTTGCCTGGGTTATGTCTAGACTGTGGGGATAACGCTTTGCAGTGCAACCCACAGGCCTGACTCAACACCGAGCCGCGCTAGCCACCCCTCCCCGTCTGAGCACTCGGGTCTCCTTCCTAAGGAAACCAAGATCCTCAGGGAGAAAGAGCCTGGCTTTTGCCCCAGCGCGGATCTGGGACATGGCCAGGGCACGCACCTGGACCCTGGAAGCTGGGAAGTATCCGCCAGTCTCACAATTCAAATATACCCTCGGTTTCTCTACCTGTAAAATGGGCAGCAGAGCTCTCATGAGAAGTCAGATGCTCTCATCACCTGTCAGAAGTATTGAGAGGTTTATTTAATTAATGTTTATAATAGCGATTCAAGATGCCAGATGCTACAGTGCTGAGCTCTCTCTATGTAACTACTTCAATAGATAAAAGAGGAGGGAAGACACTAAAGACATGCAAAGCATTCTTGGTTTCTTGCTGATGCAAATTACTGCAGGTAATTAAGAAAAGCACTACAAAAGAAAGCAGTAGAAGTGAAAGCTTAAACATGAAGAAATAATGACTTTTTTGGAATTTAAGTGAAAAATTAATCAACTAATAAAAAGAACTTAGCATATTATAAGCTAACTCATTCTTTTATAATTGAAACACATGGGTTCGCTTCTAAATTGCTATGAAAACTAACCAATAATATTACAATGGTTTTCTTTCTTTATACCTATCATGTAGTATAATCATCATTTTGTCTCTGCATTCTTCTCTGAAGAGGGGAAGTTGCTAAATACCTATTTGCAGAATCAAGCTACCAAAGCGCTTGCTTACTCAGCAGAGAAGCAGATCTCGTCTGGGCTGGAAGGCGTCGTCTGAAATGTTCAGAGTCAGAAACTCTACCAGGGTCAGGACTCAGCTTTTCTTATTGATCACGGTACTGCATCGTACAGACACATTTTGCAGACCTAAAGGATCCCATGACGACAGATAGATGTCTATATATATAATGTAGGGAAAAAAAAAAATTGGAAACACACATTCTGTGCAATCTTTTTCTAGGGGGATTTATTTTGGTGCCAGGTGGGTGTTTTGTGCCACAGTTTCACACCCCAGCATCAATGGCTTCCAGTTCCTCTCAGGATGTTTCCAAGGCCTGCTTAGCATCCCCTTCATCTCACTGTTAGGGCTTCTTCACAGGGATCGGTAAATCACTATTTTTCTCTGTAATTCTCCACTCAGGCATAGCCCCATGCAGACTTGTGACGTGTCCTAATTGTGCTGAGCGATATCACATCTTAATGACTGGCAATAACTTTTGGTTTATGTCCAGGTTGTTAATCCCTTTATAAGGGCCGTAGCAGCTGTCAGATGAGGTCAGGCATGAGTTCTGATTTTCCACTGTTGCCTTGAGTGAAATGGTTTTTAAACTCTTGAGCAATTCTCTTTTAAAAAATAGCAAAATCCAGATATTTCCTCACTATCACTACATCGCACACCTGGAGAGGTAGGTAAAGAATGAGTGTGTTTTCAGATAATAATTTAGTGCTTGAATAATTACATAGGGATGTGTACATTACAAAACTATATTATACACTACGGGAGTAAGGCCAGGGAGAGGCTTTAAGAAGTTGTTTGTCCTAAGCACTGCTTTGAGGCAGAAGCAGATCTAAACCATTCCTTCCAAAGTTTGTTCAACCCATTCTTATAAACCTTTAATACCCAGGGAGGCTATGGAAACTGCTAATGTGCTCCAGTGCGGTCAGAAAGCTTTCTAACTGGAATTCTCCTCTTGCAAATTAAAGCCATTCCTAATTTCTTGTCCAATTCTTAGTGGACATGAATAATTGATCCCCTTCCTCTTTATAACAACCGTTTAAATATTTGAAGTCTGTTATCATGTACCTCCTCAGTCTTCTCTTTTCTAGACTAAACAAACCAAGTTCTTTCAACCTTTCCTCATAGGTCACTTTTTCTAAACCTTTCATCATTTTTTGGTTGCTGTCCGCTGGACTCTCTCTGATTTGTCTGCGCCTTAAAGTGCGGTGTCTAATGCTGGACACGGAACTGCAGCCAAAATCTCACCAGAGGAGCGGGAATACACGCCGCACTCCCATTTCATCTCGGGATGCAGTAGCATCATACTGTTGACTTACCTTCAGTCTGCGGTCCAGCTCTCACCCCTTGATTCTCCTCTGCAGAAAACCAGGAGTATCTTTGATTTTCTCCCTTCTTGTTGTAGTGTTTTCGAGTTGTCTTTATTGAATTGCAGGTCACTTCCCCAATTTAATAGAGTAATTTTGAATTCTTATCCTGCCCCAAAAGCGCTCACGCCCTGGCAGCTCAGTGCCACCTGCAAACTTGATAAGGGCATGCTCTATTGCACAGTCCTAGAGGTTAGTGAATATTGAACAAACCAGGCTTAGGATAAACCCTTGTAAGATCTCTACTGACATGACCGCCTGGTTTGACATGTAGTCTGCATAAGGTTTTCCAGCTAAAAAAAGGCTATGCTTTTCAGCAACCTGAGCTGAAGAAGGGACAAAATATACAGAAACAGCAGCAGCAACGAGTAAAAGAAAATAATTTGGAGCAAGGATGCCATAAGATCTTAAAAATAGTAAATTATCTTGCATCTAAATGACTGTAATATGTGTTTCTTATTGTGTCTACTGCTGCGCAAGCAAAGCTTAATGTGATGTTTAGATTACTTTAATAGCTTTTGTTAATAAGGCAGTTTTCTCTGCATTTTTTATTTCATTTTAGAATGAAAGTAGTCCAACCAGTGCAAAGGGGATAAAATCATCTCATGGTTGTATTTATGTCTTTTATGTAACTTAGATATCTGTTCACTAGTAAATTGTGGAACATTTGTGCATGGAGCTGTAGATGGAACCTTAGAAAATGAAGTGCTTTAGCCTGACCTGGCCTGAAGCTGCTTTCCAATACTTCACCCTATCCTGGATTGCCTGGTCCATCACAGAAACAGATTATTTTAACCAGTGGTTTACAGCTTCTTGTCTATTTTTGTGGGGTTCTGCTGTATGTTTAATATCCCAGGTCTCATTACTTAAGTCTGCAAGAGAGAGTTTGTCGCTGCTGGTTTGGATGTCGAGTGAAACCTGTATGAAAAGAGATGATGAGCATCACTTAACAACGCTTACAGTCTTTCAGTTACATGAAGAGTATCTTTCCCCTTCTCCTTGAATATTCTATTGACTTAGCCCTTTTCTTCTTGTCAGTAGTATACTTAATAGAAGAGCTGATTTTCTACCCTGACCGCAGGTCTGAGAAGTCAATTTGTTTGAGTAGCTTTGATTACTTCCAGCAACCTACCTCATAGAAATTCACGGCACCCAGTGAATTTCTGTAAAACACATCTTGAACTACATTTATAGCATGCAATGTTGTGATTCTAGAATTAAAGCACCAGAGGCTATCTAAGAAGCATTTCCAGATAGGCAAAAGCATAAACTTAAAATGACACAGGTTTGGTCATTCACTCAAACATAACTTGATAGTAAATGTAACATCTACTGATATTCTGCTAACATGAAGTCTATCAATTGCCTTAGGAGGCAGAAGTTCTGGTTTCTATGTCTAGTCTGGAAGTCAATGAAAGTCCCTCTGCTAAAGCTCCCAGCAGGAGGCATATTTCCCCGACTTTTCTGGTAACTTCTTGTCCCCGGTTTCCCTACCTGTAAAGGGAGTCTGTAGGTGCTCACCCCTTTGTGCAGCATGCTTTTGTGGCTGAAGGTGAAAAACGGGATGTGTTAGATTGTAGACACCACATAATGGTTTAAATTAGTATAAAATGCTAACTAGAAGAGCCACCACCCACTCGTGGGAAGAAAGATGGAGCATGCCTTCTTTTCACACAGTTATGCCGGGTCCTTTGACCCACAGAAAATGGGTAGATGATCATTCCCAGCCAAAGGTGCATTATTAATAGTGACTTTATATTAATTTAGCTTTTACTTGGAAAAATTAAGAAACCATAGATTTGTCTGGAGGATAGAGGAAAGCAGGAGACGTTGTAAAGCTAGCTCTACATTGTGAAGCTCGCTTACCGTTGTCTTAATGTTATCTTAGGTAAGCACAAGTCTCTTGTCTTTATTTTCTCTTTATTAGAGAAAGAAAAATCAGACTTTCTACACTACTGTGGGGCATAGATATAAGGACTAATTAGTTAATATCGTGAAAATGTAAGCAACACTATCACGAATGATGGTAAGGAGCATGAAAATGTTACCAAACGTGTTATATCAGTGGCTGAAACAGTGAAATTCCAGAGACATTTTCTGGGCTCCTTCTGCTTTGAGTAACATGAACACAATCTTCCTAATCCGCCGCTCCTGCTCTGACATTCCAGCCTCATGCATAGCCATTGGCAAACTTGGAACATGCATCCGGTGCATTTTTTTGGTTGAAATGCTACATCTGGCTTAGCTGGCAAGTGTTACTATGCCTCTAGAAAGTAAGCCAAAGTAGGAAAAAAAAAAAAATAAGGGAATCTTAACTACTTGCAGGAAAGGATTACTGAAATATACTGTCCTCTTTGTTTCCTGGAAAACTGAAACTGCATTTACGGCCTCTGACCTTTGGAAAGATGGCCCCAGAAGAAAACCAGCTACCTAAGAGTTAATGTATGCAATGTACTGTAAGTATTTCATTAATTTGCTTATTAAAAACATGAAAAGCTTTTGCCTCTTTGACACCCAAACAAAAGGCAAGCAATTGGGAGACTTTTGACCTGAGCTTATCAGATGACTGGTGTAATGCTGTCAAACCTTCCCCACTGCATGCAAGTAGGGTCACATTTTAGAGGTGTTTATGACATTTTAAGGTTCATAACGCCTATCTTTGTCAACACGAGAATGATGCAGGTCAATCGGACGGGTTAATGAGGCTGAGCACATAAGGAAAAACATACAAAAGAGATGAATATCTAAATTAAAAATCACAATTTAAATAACCTGTAAAGCAAACATGTTCTACCAAAAGCTAGAAATTTCACAAGTTGCTTATACTTGATCGTAAACTTTGGTGCCCACTGGCATAATATAGACTTAGGACCTGGCTATTTTTAATTGTGAGGCAATATTACACAGCTTTGCAAAACTGAAGACAGAAGTGTTGTGAAAAACCTCTTCCAGTTCTTGCAATTTCCTTTCACCCTTTTTGAGAGCAAGAATATATATCATCTGCTTAAATATCTCCATAAACAATAATCTCAATGTAGATGAAAAAAAATTTCCCCAAATTGTCCAAATGGCTTCACAGTGCAACATGTTCTTTTGGGGAAAAAAAAAAAAATAGGTTCACCTTAAATTTTTCAACAAAAAATGGGCACAAGCTCAGATCATTTAAAATTCATTTAAGAATATTTGCACCATATCCAAGCAACAGAGAAGTGAAAAACAACTAACATAACACAGAAAACATTTGTGAAATCTGGAATACTTTCAAAATGTCATAGGCTACATCTACTTTCTCATGGCAGTTGTGGCCACAGGGGCAGATCAATAGGTTGGAGCAGGTGGTGCTGAGATTTCTTTATCTGCACAACACTGGAGGTGGGGAGACAGGATTGTTTTAAACTTGGTTTCAATCCCCGGATCCCTGAAATGAAACGCCCCAAAGTGTGGTTCCAGGCTTTCAGGAAGCCTACTCATTGGTTTGGCCTCTCATTTCCCTGGTAGGAGTTGGGGAATATTTTGCACATGCTTGGATCTAAGCTTCCAGTTCAGTTTTCTCCAAACAGAATCCAGCTTATGTGCTGCAAAACCAACTCTGCAAACTGAACCGCTGCACAGTAAATGGGACAGTCTGGGAGATTTGCTTCAAAACTGCATCGCTGCCCTGAATCACAGCACTGATGTAGACCTAGTCATAAAAGCCTTCCAAAAGGCAATTTAAAAACAAGAATCCCAAAGGAGACATTAATGGCAATTCCTGATTCAGTGATAAGCCTATTTTTCAGGATGGAGAATTTTTCTCTAACGGCTTGATCTCCTGAATGTATGTATTCTAAAACACTGGACAATATGTCGTTAGCATCTAGGCTAAGGAAAGGTCCTACTCTCATTTGACTTTTCATTCCAGATTTCAGTCCACGAGGTTTTTTTGCTTCCTGGTAAGTATCAGATAAAATATACAGGGAATAACAATATTGTCTGCACAAACATTTTAGGGATTTTACATACATTAAACAGACATGTATGTACATACATAGACTGTACTGGAGGGCTAGGAAGCACACAGCAATATGACATGCCAACAGTTTCTCTGCAGGGAAAAGGTAATATAATAGGGATATACAGAGATTTTCCCACTCTACTGTGTCAGTGATTTTAAATATTCAAAAATTTCAAGAGCCCTGGATTTAAACTACTGAACACAGCAATATTTTGTTCAATCCAAATGTGTAAAGCACTCTGACTGAGCAGTGAGACTTTTCAGGGAGCCTGGATGAAGTCTCCAGGACAGGAGAAAGTTAACGTGAAAAACAAGATGTCATGACAAAACCAAGACATATATTTTTGTTATCTTTTTTTTTTTTTTCTCAGAAAAGACCAGTGCTTTATAACAATTGAAAATTCAAAGAGATTGTTTTAATCCCGGGTTCAGTGGTGGTTGCTTGGCTGATGATTTTTTTTCCCCTCAAGATAAAGGTGTTATTGTGATGGTATGATTGTCTTAAAAGCTTTCTTATTCCCACCTAGCGCTTTCACAAATTTCTTCCCTCTTCCCCACCCCAGCATTAGGGCTTCTTGGAATTTTTAGTATTGTTTCAATTATTTGTAAGAAAAACACAGTGTCATTACATTCAAGTTTTCCCTGACAGAAGTTGCAGAGATTTGGGGCTACAGTCATTGTTTACCTGAAGAAATGCCAAAAACCAAAACAGAGAACATCTTAAAAAATAATAATAAATTCTAGTTAGTCTGATCATATTGTATCAACTATTTTTCAGCATCGTTTTGATGATGACGATGTCTGCGTGATGTCTTCTGAGATGACAATAGATCCACAGGGAGGAAAATTTAGCTTTGAATTTAGGATTAGCATACTCTGGTCTAAATTTAAATATTCTACAGGTATCCACAAAGGAGTGCAGAAAAGACCAAAAAAAGGAGGAAGACTCCCTCCTATTTCAGCCTCTCCTATAGGTCCCCAAAGCCAACTGAGGAGATGAATGGTGGTAGCATATCGGGGTTTTAGAAGAGCTAAAATTAAGATTTAATTTTGTGACCCTTATCTCCAGGCTCTACCATCCCCTACCATAATATTCATCACAAGCATCCTTACATGTGCCTTTTATTAGCAATTACCAGCATCCCAGGGATATCTTTGGGATCACAACTAATGACTAAGATGGATGGACACACCTTCACATGCCAAACAAATTGGTACCAATATGCTACGCTGTATTTCTAGTCAGGAAGCAGGGTCAAGCAGGTATCCATATTGATAACCTAAGTATTCATATCTATATTTCTTAATTTCTGTCTCGATTACTGAAAATGTTTTTGTTTAACCCATTTTTTTCTAATTTCTCTTTTGCAAAAAGCAAGCTCAAAGACGTGATTTTTAGTAATTTACTTTCATTAATTTTGTGTGTGCATATTGGGCATTTTCAGAGCAAAGCCTGAATGATATCAAAGCTGACCATCACAAAGTGAGATTAATACGGACCAGTGGAAAGGTATGGAAATTCACTGAGTTAATGGTGAAAGAGACCATATGTCCTCTGACACCTTGACTTGATGGAATGCCTCTCCATAAATGCTTCCTTAATGCATCCCGTTGTGCTTAGGTGTGGGATGACGTATGGTCTGCCTCCGTCTTTTCATGAGCTTTCATCCCTTTCATTTACAAGCTGTGTGTTCTTATAATGAAGATTTTTCTGATCACCAGAATATTAGAAGAGGGCAATTAGGGGTAATTGTTCAAAACCTTTGTTAGGTGCACATGCAAGCCTATGACTAATATTTGGATATTGACAACCTTGGGAATGGTTTTGCCAGAGATTTCTATAAACCAAAATATAACTCTTCTCCCTTCTGTTTTCTTAATGCTAAGGTTCAAAGCATTTGCAAAGATGATTACTAGTCTACAACCTCTTTTAAGCACCCTGTTCTCTGATATGTTCTGATAACAGGAGTTGTGCATTTCTTTATCAGGACAAAAGAATTTCTAGCAGTATTATTTTTATTATTACAATCACTCCCAGTCAGTTCCACATCCATAACAGTAGGGCCTAAATAAACAAGCAATATACAGGAAGACATGGTCCCTGCCTCAAAATGTTTATGATCTAATTTAAGACAAGACACAACAAGTGAGTATAACAAATGTTCAACACAGATTCAAAATGTAAACATACGGTAGATAGGAAAATGGCCATAAATTCCTCTATCAAAGATAACACCTCTCAAAGTCTCTCGCACAGTCTCTGTAACATGAAACATGTCAAGCGAAACACACATAGGGAAGGGAATGCACATGTTGGCATTGCTGCCGAAAATTCAAGTGAAAACTAATGCGAAATAAAAGCTTTTTTGTGTTATTTAGGAAATACATTCAGGCCTAGGAAAAGAAAACATACAAATGACTGTGATTCAAGGAGGTGGGATTTTGCTAGTGTGGACACATACAGAAACGTTTTGCAGTTGTAGCTGGTACTAAAACAATAAATAGAAAAATGTGTATGTATCTGGCTGTTCTTTAGTTTTATGTTATCTAACATAGGAAAGACATCTGGAGTGTTGGTTTTATTGTTCGTTTATTGCTTTATTGTTTTGTTTAAAAAGGTAGTATTGTCTTCTTTGGATCTGGTTGTGACTATAAGCATAACAAACTGTGATTGTGTGATCAGAACATCAGAGGTGGACGTATGTGGTATCTGAGAAAGGGACGCTTCTGAACCTGCCCATGAGCTGTCTCGGGGCCATACTCTGAGTCAGACCCATGAATGATGCCAAGAGGAAGCATTTAAACTTTCTCCAGACACCCTCATGCAAGCTTTTACACCCAGATATGCTCAGATGTTCGGTCGACAGCCAGGTCCCTATTTCGTCCAGGACCTCTGAAGATGAGCACGACATACGTAATAAATGTTTTTAGTTTACCTCAAGTCATTTGCTGCAATGAAACTCAAAGGTCACATCCTAAATTGGCCTCAGTAAACAAGCTCAGGGGATGTCACTGTAGATATGGCACTTTGCTCCAGCAGGATATTTGTGCCATATGCTTTCAGTGTGAGTCACCCTTGAAGGTCTTGGAAGAGCTGGTTGTTCTGTGATCACCCTTCCCTCTCTCCCTTCCCCTTGTCTGCCGAACAATCATAAGCCTCAAAATCAATAATTACAGAGTCAGCTTTACCACCAGGTAATATTCAGGCATGCAGGTTCAAAATGTAAACATAATGTAGGAAGCAAAGCAGCTGTAAATTTATCTCCTGGAGATAACACCTCTCAAAGTCCCTTTTGCAGACTTAATAAAATAAAACACGCTGAACACTAAAGGGATTGCCTAGCAGCCTAAATAGTGCATTGGAAATATCCAGGCTGCCTGGGCTTAGGTCTGACGATCGGCAGGCTTTCCTTGGACCTTCCCACTCCCAAATTAGACAGAGTGAGCCTCACTCCCTTCCCAGTGAGACCTCACATAGCTGAGCCCTGAGGTGCATGGTCTTTACTAGGCTAGATAGTGAGATTAGAGATTATTCTGCAGGTTTTTTACTGCAAGGATTGTTTCTGCTCTTGGACTGGACTAAATTTCCCCTCTGCTGTTACCAGGCACTCTGCTGGGAGGCAATTCTTTGCTCAGCTTCCCTCGCCTGCCTGCGAGCAGCATTTACCACACAGCATTTCATATAGCGATATAAAACCCCACTGTGCAAAATACTCTTATTCATCCAGACACTTGCATGCTATTTGTTATTGATAAATATCAATATTATCATCATTAGCAGAGCAGAAAAATTACCATTATTATCTATTTAACTGGCTGCTCATACAAAGGAGAGTTGTTTGTTCGTTTGGTTTTTCCCTCTCTCTTTTTTTTTCCTAGTTTTGAACTTTATTATGAAAAGACTGTGAAGGAAAAAAGGCAGAAAAAGGAGCACTCTGCCATATGAAAAATTACATTCAGTGTCTACAAACAAACTAAAATCAGCTATGGAAAGAAGTAGCTCCCGCAAGAGAGGATTAATGAACACACACACTGGCCCGAGTTCTGCCCTTAGGTGAAGTCAATGAAGAAAAAAGCAAGTGCATATTTTTGGCCCATTACATCTCTTACAATGTTTTCTTAATATAAACCCAAATCCAGGGACCAGATCAACTCCAAGATCTCTCAAGTTTTCTCTTGAGCAATATGAAATCTGATGGAAAATGATTTCTAATATCACAGAAAACAGAACACATTCAGTACAACTGGGAACACACTTATTTCACACAAATGAAAGAAATAATCCCACTTATTCTAATTGGAGAATATTTTTCCGGGGCAGTGATTTTGTCAGCTGTAAAAATGATTAATGCTGTAATTCAGCAGGATACTTAAGCACATGTTCAGTCAATTCCTATTCAGCAAAGCATTTAAGTACTTTACGCACATGCTCAGGAATTTCAGCATGTGCTTATGGGCCAGATATGGAAGCATAGAGCATCAAATGACACAGAGCGGTACCAAGCAGGCTTCCAGCCGTTGCCCAGCAGTAGATACGATACATTGACTGCAGCAGGATTTTGGCATCTCCCTTCATCTTGCTATGGGATGCTCTACGTGTCGCCATGAAGATGATCAGAGGGCTGGAGCACCTCTTCTAGGAAGACAGGCTGAGAGAGCTGGGGTTGTTCAGCCTGGAGAAGAGAAGGCTCCGGGGAGACCTTAGAGCAGCCTTCCAGTATCTGAAGGGAACTACAGGAGAGCTGGAGAGGGACTCTTTGTCAGGAAGTGTAGTGACAGGACAAGGTGTAATGGCTTTAAATTAGAATAGGGGAGATTTAGATTAAACACTAGAAAGAAATTCTTTACTGTGAGGGTGGTGAGACACTGGAACAGGTTCTCCAAGGAAGTTATGGATGCCCCGTCCTTGAAAATGTTTAAGGCCAGGCTGGATGGGGCTTTGAGCAACCTGGTCTACTGAGAGGTGTCCCTGCCCATGGCATGGCAGGGGGTTGGAACTTGATGATCTTTAAGGTCCCTTCCAACTTTAACCATTCTATTCTATGATGATGAAATGGAGCCTAAAGTGATATTTTGGTTACAGACCTAATACATAGCATTTTCAACACCAGTGAACACAAAGACAGCCCAGTCCCTGTGCTAAGGGTATATTTTCCCATCAAGCTGCATTCTGTTTACAGGCAGCATCACCGTGGGGGTAGGGGCAAGTTTGCCACTCCAGACCTTCCAGCCTCGCTCCTCTTGAAAGCACCCAGACAGCTCGTCTCCCCGCTTGCCCAATCCCATTTCCTTTCTGTAGGGATTGCTGGGACAGAGGCAGCTTTGGTTTGAGTCCTGCAGCCAGCAGAACTCCAGCCAGCCGGGTGGATGTGGTTGGTAGAGGCTGAGGAAGGCGAGTGGATCACACACGCCGCAAGCGCAGGTACGAGGAAACACATTTAAACACATTTCCCTCTCTTGCTAGGGGGACATCTGCAGACACATGCCTGGGGCTGAAATGACAATATGATGTAAAACAGGATTTGCACATCCCATACAGAAAGACACTATTTGAGGAGAGCATGGCGAGCCGTGACAGCAGTGCAAGTGTTGCCATCGCTGGAGGAGAGGAAAATTCCCACTGGTGGTGATGGAGATTGGGGGCAGAATGCCAGAGCTGGAGAAGGATGACCAAGCATATCATTAGGCAAACAAAAAACCTCCAGACCATCCAGAAAGAGCTAGAGCAGGGGGAAATCTACTCTTTGCCAAACTGATCGATTGCAGTTACCATCTTACCCAGATGTCCAGATGATTGTAGCATTCCACATCTAACCAGATGGATCCAAATGTTTCTCCTTGGGTTTTTTTCCCCAGTTTTCTGGGTTCAAAAACAGGTGTCCTCAGTGTAAAGAAGAAATTATCTTCAGCTGAAAGTCAGCCAATACAGACAGGGCAGCAGCAAACTGCATAAAGGAAAAGGAAAATGTGGCCTTTTTAAGAACATAAGAAGTTTTTACAAAAGCATGAGAGAAAAAAACATACATATTACTGCTGACCACCATAAAAACTTTAGCATGGGAAGTCTGGAAGCAGGCTGATGTTTTGTTACGGGGTGGGAGGATTTTGCCCCATTGTTCAAACATCTGTTGAAATCAGAGCTGGATAAATACTTTCGAATAAGTTATACAGTCTAAGCATTTCACCACATTTTTATGAATTTTTGAGGAACAACCATTCCAAACAGTACCCAGTTTTCTTTTAAACTGAGCATATCCACATGTATATGATTGGAAGTCATCTGATTTCTTTAAGCACATATGAAAAGAGGTCACTGATGTTGTCTTTAAACCTTGCTGTGAGCAGAATTGTAGAAATCTGTAAACACACAAATATATGTCAGGTTATCGATCAATAATCTGCTAGAAGCTCTGTAGGCAAATTTCTTACAATTGATGCCACAACCTTTTAGTGAAGACAAAGCTGCACTTCTCTGACATGATGGACTTATCTAAGAGTGGTCAACCAGTCCTAAAAAAAATGCTTTTGATTAGAAATACAATTCAGCTTTCACTTTTTAATAGAAACAAGTAAAATAGCACCTGTAAGTAACCCAGAGAAAGCGCAGCATTAAATTTAACACAAGAGGCTTTTGGCATGAAAAGCTGAGCTACATATTCAGGATGGGTGGCCCAAATACAGATACACATAGAAATATTTGTCTTTGACATGCCTGATGGTACACCAGGAATGAATAATTTACAGTACCTGAGAAAAAAAAAAATTAAAAATGTGCAAAGTGCCTGGTTTTAAGGGAGCAGCTACAGATTAATAAAGTGTGTCAATGTGACAGAAACTTTATGAAGTACCAACACTCTCTCCTAAAAATGGTGTCTAATCTAAACCATAGAACAGCTCAGTTTGTCTCTTTCTTCCCCCAACACTGAAAATACAATTACTTTTTAACAGTGGACAAAAGGGTTGTAGTCATATTTTTGGTAGTTCTGGTCAAACTTTGCGGATAACTTCAGGAAATATTTTTTTACTTTGATTTTCAAAGAGAACCTTTCAATATATTATCTGGAATCCCTGTATCATCCAGAAATATATCTAGAATTCTTTCAGGATGATAATCGTATAAATCAGAAAACATTGTAAATATATAAAAGTAGTCTTCTATAGGGCAGTTTTTCATCCTTTCATCAAAAATATGTAATTAGGTACATAACCCCAAATTATTTATTAAAGTCAATCACTAAACAGGAAAAAAAATGTTGAACTGTTATTTTAAACAGAGTAAGAATAAATGAAATGGGAAAAATATACAGTCCAAGGTGTATCAGGAGGGATGGGATGGTCACTACTGAGGGAAGCAACAAAGTACAAAGACTGTGGATACAAGAGGAGACAGCCCAGCCCAGTAGGTGAGAAGAGAGATGGGAGGAAAGTGTGTGGGACAAGAGTGGAGGAGACAGGGTATGATTTCCTAGAGGCAATATGGAAAATACACAACAGGACTTCTTTGTTTCAATTTGATTTTAAAACCACCATCAAGTCTGGGTCACAAGTTAGCACACCCTTGCAACTCAAACTGGCTCTACAAGTTTTTCACTCCTTTAGACTGTGTTACTGTGTTGTACTTTAAAACCAGTTTTTCCTGTGGTCAACCAAAAGTCAATGAAAAAGAACAATACAGCTCCAATTGCATTTTTGGTCTGCAGCTGATAACATTGCTTGCATGCATTTGCAGAAAATAATTTCTGGTACACTTCTCTGTTGATACGTGCATTCAAGTTATTGATAAAAAACTGCATCATTGATGGACCTACTAGCAATAGTTCAGTTCTTCATGATCATTATTATTATTATTTGATTATCCCCCCTAATTTAAATTTGAAATTAATTTGGTTTCTTTTAGAAATCAAGTCAGGATTTTCAATTTCAAGTGTATCCCAAACCTACTTGAACTGGAAATGCCTGCCTGAAGTCACATAGGCAAGAGGATTGCTAAAAAGATATTTTTGCAGCAGAGCAAGTCATGTCAGAGGTTCATAACAATGTCTTCTTTTTCACAATGTTTATTGTACCTGTAGTTAACCAGTTTTTTAAGAACACCGATAAGTCTTTTGGCCCTCTCCCATCCTGCAAGTTGACCCAGGTGAACCAGCTTGAGGAGTTTGCACAGACTGTTTGCAGAAGTGTTTGTTTAATAGACTGATAAATGTACACAGGAACTTTCCAGAGCCCACAAAAAACACGTAAGTCTATAATAAGTTCCATTAAAACTTAGAAAACTTCTCTTTTCCCCTTCTACTGGTTATCCCTGTGTGTCCATTATTCCTCTCTTTCTTGTCCAGTGCCAGGAATGTCTTCCAATCACTCTCACTCTGCACTTCATTACTATATGCCAAAGTTACAAAGCTTCATACAACACTTCTATTTTTAGCACTCAGCTGCTAGTTCTCCTTGCATTTTCTGTACAAGATAACATCTTTGTCTGGAGTTTTGATATGCGTTTGTTATTATTTCTAGACTGATGAACATGGCTAGGATTGGTGGAATCACCTGTGAATAACATGGACTGTAATTTTTGGCATTTTCTGTAACAGAGCAGTTATTTACAGGTATTTTTTCCACTATGAGCTGGCTGTGAGTACACCTGCGACATTAGCAGATAATATGGTTTACTTTCTGTGCAAGTTACAGGAGGTAGCACTTGAACAGTGAAGCACAGCAGTTTTAGCTTGTTTGTACTTACCTCCCCACTTATTTCCCACCAGTCTCAACTGGTTTAGTAGCCCTCTCACATTTAATATTCTTGCTATTAATTCCATTCCAGACAAGCAAGCCTTTCAAAGCCACTGTCAAGGATCATTATCCCAGTTCTCCATAGTTATATCAGATGGCAAACCAAATAGAAAGTTTAGGTTCCTTGCCTGAAACCCCAGCACAGTTTAGGGCCCTTTGAACTCACAGGCTGGCAGCGTCAGAGTGCATCCTGAACCTAAGGAGTTAGGGGCACCAGGAGCCCTCTGAGGGTCCCACCATGACAAGGTGCCTCCAGCATCAGCAGGTCCTGCGTCTCAACGGTGGGAGTAAAGAAGGGGCACTTTCTCTTCTACACACCTCTCTCACGAAGATGTAGGGCTGTTCACGGTCAACCCAACATGAAAACAGAAAGTTGTCTGATGCAGAAACCTCCTGTTCCCTAAATTAGGAACAGGACACAGAGCCATGTGGGGTAATTTCCTTTAAGAAAACTGTTTTGCTTAAGAATATGCAGAGTCCATATTCACATTCCCTTCCCCACTCCAAAGTCTGCAAAGTCCTGTTAGCCACTCTGCCAGCTATTTCTGCTTTCTACATATTAAAACTCAAACACTCCCTCTGCTCCCTGCCCTCTCAGCTGCCACTGTCCGAAACAACCTCCTGGAGGATAAATTCTTCAGGAATAATAGACTTTAAAAAGGCCACGAAGATAAAACTTTGTAAAGAAGGAAGGAAAACCAACAATGGGAAACTGCCCTATCTAGGTTAAATACATATTTTGGTATACATACTATTTACGCAATAGAGCCTAATGGCTTCTTCAAAAGCCATTAAGGTGTATTAAGTAAATACATAATTTGGTACGTGAGCTAATTTTGAAAGCACACTATTCTGTTTACAATACATTCTTTCAGGTCTGAAATCTACTCTTCTGAAGTGCCTGAAGAGTGACTCACAAATGGATCCTTAATCCACAGCAAGGAAATCACCTCCTAAAACCAGACCGGCTGTCTAAAAGTTTACATAGATGGTTGGAAAGAAAAGAGAAAAGAATCCAAATGAAATATTAACCAGCTGAGTGCTCTCCAGTGGACTGAGTCTATGGGATAAAACGCACCACCAGTGATACTGTGATACTCTATCCACCTAATATAGAACATGCCATCTGAAATACCACTGCATGTGAGATCCACATGTGAGGGCATGCACACAGATACAGCAGGAGAAGGGTTACAGGAATACCGCCTTTCACTGTGAAGAAAAATAAATGAAATGAAGAGTGATGTTTCAGGAAAGATCTCTTTTGTATTGCGTAGTATGTGAATTGATGTAATAAATTACAACAATAACTCCTTTTTAGGGATTCATCCAAGCTAAGACTGCAGATCCAAATACTCAGACTTTCAAAAAGTTTGGATCTAGGTCTGGATTTTTAAGTTTAGGTCATCTGTAGTAACTGTAAGCATGCTATCTCTCACACAGAGGATTGTGTACTGATGCAGATGTCCAGGAACATCCTAACTGCTTTTTCAAAGGTGAGACACAGATATCCTTTCTTCTGTGGTGTGCATTTTGCAGCAGGAATTCTCATTTCATGATGAGTGTGCACATCATTACAAACATAAAACTTTGCCCAATCCCTAGCTGTGTCCGATGATTCAAATGTCACATAAAAATAAGGATAATCCACAACCATTTCTGGGGAAGGTTATGGGCCTCCTTTTACTGATGGCAGCACTCATGGCAGTAGAGTGTAGACTGAAGAATGAATAACTTACCAATCTCTATTTTATGACAGAGGGGAGTAATATTTGTTTTTTAAACTAATGATGCAGACTAAGAGAGAAAATTTTAATCTCCTGATCTGTCTGAGCACAGGTTTGGGAGCCAGGAAGTTCTGTGCTCCAAATCCAATTATCCAGAAATATTGACCTGTCCTCTTATACAGATGACTCTAGCTATCTATCCTAAAACTTATCACAGTAATGTCTGATATACAGAAATACTATTTTTTTCCATTCTACAGATGGAGAACTGAAATAGAAAGAGATGAAATAACTTGCATCGGGTCACATAGGAAGTTGTTAGAGGATCTGGGGACCAGATTACCTCAATTTTGCCTCAATACTCTGATTACAGGGCATTCCTCAGAAAGGGCATACTGGTAACAAAACAGCACATTAAACCAGATGTGATTAAACTCTATATAAATGATACATACTAATAAAACCAATTTCTTTGTCTGAAAAACGGGAGAAATTTAAGACAAGGAATGGGGTGGGAGGCCTACATTGAAGGAATAATATTCAATGTTAAGAAAATGAAGTCGTAAAATCTTTGTCAAGCATTGCTCAACTCTTCAAACCATATGGAGCATGACTGCTGGGCTTCATATAATGCCCCAAATGTTTTTCATTTTCTATTCCACTGTTCACAGCAAAGGCATAGTGCTGTAATCCCGTCCTTCCGTTAACTACCAATTGTTTCTTTTGCCAACCTTTTTGCTTTAAAATATCATTTTTTATGAAGGATAATGTTATATAGTGGAAAACTGTAAAAATTTTATGGATAGCCTTGGTGCTGAGAAAATGCATTCTTTCAACGGTTTTATTATATATATATTTTTTTGTCCATTACACATTTACAGGGTTTTCTCCATTGTATATATGTGTGGTTTATAGTTCGTTCTAGACAAAAGGCATTATGTTAACAGTCTTATCATTTAGAACTTTAATTCACTATTATGTTTTTACCTTTTTGTGGAAGAATGATATTTTTTTTTCCTTCTTGGTAGTGCTCGCAGTTGTTAATAAGAATAATGGGAGATCCTAAAAAGGGTTAGGTGTGAATAACCACTCAATGGTTCAAATGTGTCTCTGAGCCACAAGAAAAAGTGTGGAGATCCAGCTCCCAACGCATCAGATGGGGTGATTTAACTCCAATATAAGGCAGGCTTACAAGTTATGTGTCCTCCATCAAACATTAACTGGTCTCCCAGTCTCTGTGCTCCCCCCATGTCATTTCAAGCATCCGTTAACCAACTCTAGCTCATGACATTCATTCACAGGTAAATCAAAAAGAAACGTGCTCATATCAAAGGAATGAAATACATTTACTTCAACTTTAAGAGATGCCTATAAACTCTCTTTTGACATCCTTTCCTTCTAACTAGCCTAGTCCACTCTTTTAAAGATTGACATTTCTTTGCTCTACATCAGGCCTCAAGCCTTTAAATGTCAGCCAGGACTCCAAAGGGCTACTTGCAATCTCTGCTAGGTTCACAACCACCCCACTGCAACCTCTACCTTTCTTTGAAGCTGAACTCTAGGGCCCGGCTGAATGGCTGGTGCCACTTCTCTTTCCTGTGTGCGCTGTTGAATGCTCCAGTCCAATGCAACGTGAGCCCATGCAGGATTTCACACTGGTAACAGAGCAACCTAGCACAGAGACAGCTAGGTTACTACAGCTAGAGTGAAGCCAGGAGATGGGAAACTGAGACAAGAGAGGGTCAAGAATGCCAATCAGAGAGCATGACCTCCTGAAAGCCTCCTGTTATCCGAGTTCTTCAGCCAAATGGTTTTGAGACTTTTACAGTGATTAATGGGGTCCAATTTGAGAGGAAAATTAAGAGCAAGTTTCTTTTTATGGTATGGGGTTTTGATATGATATGGTCCTTAAGTTTTCAAGCAGCTAATCACATTCACAAGTAATTAAATACTACAACTTATCTTCTTACTTTTCACCATAAATTGATATTTGCAGCAACACAGAACAACTGCTATGCTTATATGGTTGTGAGTTATTTTTAGCACCATTGTTCATTGTCTTTCATACATGCTAGTTAATGGGCAGCCCCTGAGCACCTTCTTTCCCCCTCTAGCAGCAAGAGTGTCCATGTAAAATAGTCATGGCAGATAAATCCTGTTTTTTCCTTTCCTATTTTTTTTAATAAACACCTAAGGGAAGCAAAGAGCTTTCTGACTCATAAAAAACACAAAACCTTAGAATCAATGTATGAGGGAAGCCAAAGAGGGTGCTAATAAACATAAGAAGCATGCATTCATAATAATGTTGATATACTTTATTTGAGACTAATCAGCTTGAAGTCCGAAGAAAACAAATCTTCATCAGTGCAGAGTATAAATTCATACACATAACCTTAAAAGTCACTCATGGAAATCTGTGAAAACAATTTTTACTGCCTCACAGCTCAAAACATTGCACTATTTGACAGCAGCAACTTTTCTGCTACCAGAGATTGAGGCAGGTAGAAGACGCTTGTCCAGGCTCATGGACAATCTTAGTGACTAGTTGCTGTATTTTCCCTACTAGCAAGAATTACCTTTAACCGCTTAAATTAAGTATGTCCTCCAGTAGTCATTCCTGCTACCTGCATCTGCAACTCTGTTTTCATATGTTGAGCCATTCCAGCTTTCTGGAGTGTTTCTGTTCTTTCAGGAAGGATGAAGGATGTCTTGAATCCAGACAGGATTTTTATCGCCAGGGTATTCTCTTCCATCATCCTCTTCCACCTTAGTGCTGAAGGCTTTATTAGGATAAGTGCCTCAGTAACGACACACTGGAGCTCTTCACAAGAAGACATATGTCTTATCTTCCCCACCTTTGTAACTTAGCAATTTGGAACAGAAGGGTGCAAAGATATTATGAAATGGATATAAACCAAACTCAGCTTGTCCCACTCTCACTCTCTTGGTCTTCAAGAGAAGTCAACAGCATGTTTCTGCACCTATGGACTTTGCAGAGGGAATCAGGCTCCTTGCTACATGAATGCACAGTAGCACACTGTCAGGCTCCACCAGAGCAAGCTCTGGGCTTGGAGAAGGCAACAACTCAAAAGATTGTGTTAAATGCCTTTCTCAATTAAATACTCCCTCTGTGACAATTGTTCTACTTGAGTTGTGAAGGCAGGAGCTATACCTTATGATGATACATGGAGACCATACCATCTGATAACCAGTTTCAGAATGCTTCAGCCTATACTAGAATAACTTGACCATACAAGACTGGGTCAGATTTCCTACCTAGAGGTGGCTAGATCATCAAGAAAAATTTCATAAAGTGATTAAAATAAATGTAGCAGGCTATTTGCAAAGGGAAAACCCTAAATTTCCATTTGCACAAGAAAAGACTTGCACTGTTCAAATTGTGCCCTAGCTATGTGTTCACATCATTGAAGTAACAGGAGTTATATATTGTGAATAATCACAGCAAACTGTTCTTAAATAACCTGCAATCCAGATCAGAAATTATTTAACTAATAATTTAAAATGACAAACAGAACCAAAAAAAAACCCCAAAAAAACCCCAGCAGAGTATTTGCACACCATTCATAAACAAGAGAAATAGATTAAATGTCAGATAAATGATTCATTATGGATTATTCATCCAGCCTATGTGTGAACATGTGACTGGAGAAAACCAGTTATACCCATTCCTTACTTTTTTGCTTTAAATGAGCATGCTCAGTAAAGGCTATTGTTTAGTTGGGTTACAGAAGCATTTCATAAGAAGGGCTTCCCCATTTATCACTCAAAAAAAAAATTAGAATTAAAAAAAAAAGGAGGACAACGACCCTTCTGGAGTCTGAGTGCATATGTTCAAAGTAACTCTGCTGCATAAGCCAACAGAAAATTGGCCCCCAAAATGACTTATAAAGGGATTTTGTAAGACATGAACAGAACAGCATGGGCTCTGGCTAGGCAAAGAATTCAGAGTTGTAATAGAAAACATTTATTTGGCTACAGCTAAACATCCCAACACATGTTAGCATTTGCTGCCAATATGCTTCCTAATTAAGAACAACATAAAATCATAGGAAATCCTGTATCCCTGTCTTCATGCACTTTCCTTGTATCTTCAGTGTCCTGGCTCTGTTTCTCAAGTATAGCCTGCAAAAGAGAAAGGTTAATTCAAAAGTAATGTTTTGCCAGCCATTAACAGTGTTGTCATTAACAAGATTAATGTACATTCCACTGTGCATCACCAAGTGCATTCCCCCTCCCGCCCCCACCCACCCTTTAAACAACTGCTCCTATTAAAACCTAATGAGCACAGCACAATTTAAAGAATAGCACCATTTCTGCTGGGCAAAGTGTCGTCTGTAAACCATATAAAGCTGCAGGATTATTATGGATCTAATTGAAGGGCAGACAAAAAAAAAATCTGTTCTCTCTTGGATTATGAAGTCTTGGCCATGTTTATATTTTTTATCACAACGAACAGATTTCAAGACGAAGGACAGACAAGTATCTGTTTTTCTTCCTAGCCCCCTCTTCCTTCAATCTCTACTCTGTCTTCATCTGAAACCGTTCAGAGACTCCCGCTATGCAAAATCCCACACCCAGGTTACCTCCAACTCATCATCTAGTGATTACTGTGCACATAAACAGTTGACTGGATCCTTCTAAACAATCATGAGACATTTTTTTATAAGCTGCTCTTACAGGACCCTAATTCATCAGCATGGATGGAGCCTGGACTCTCTTGCCCAGCCAAACTCACTCTGCTTTTTTTCCAGCGGAAGCAGAAAACAAATCACCAGGCAATTACACACAGTGCTTCTCCTTCATTTTCATATTGAAGTGGCCACTACTTTGGAAAAGGAGAGATCAGCCATGAGATGCTTCCAGTTTTTCATCACGTCCTTAAGAAATTTCAATTTTATTTATTTTATTTCCAGAAAATCTGTACTCTCTACCCTGCTCTTTTCCTAGTTGATTGCTTTACATTTCTGTTCCCCCTACTACCTTTTTTTTTTTTTAAATCTATTTATTGCCTGTTTTTCTTGGCTCATTCTCACTTTCCATTTTTCATTATTAGTTCTTTATGATCTTCTGTTTCCTTTTTTTTTTTTCCCCTCTGTCATGGCTGCTCTCCCAGTTGTTCTCCTCTGGGGCCCTGAGTTTCCCTTAGCTAATGAAACAAGAGCTGCCTACCTCCCTTACTTTTGCAATCCAGCTGTTTCCTTTTTAAAATATAAACTCATCTTTATTCAGTGAAGTTCCTGTGCGGGGTCTGATCCTTTAAGAGGAGATTGCATTGTGTGACAGCAAGAGGGAGGGAAAAAATAAATTTTGCTGGAGGAAAAGCCCTTTAGGTAGAAATCCAACCAGCTTGCTCTCGAAAGGCAGAGCCTTCTCCAGTAAAACTGGGTCGTTATTTTACTTAGCACCTCTTGGCACCCTGACATTGCAAAAGTCTCCTTGACAGTCTCCCCTCCCTTTTCCTTCTTTAGCTCCTAAAACCTCCCACCTTGAAAGCTTAACGTTTCCTGGCCTCTGTGAAAGTGTAGTCTAGCTAACACCACAAACCTGGATTTTATATGATTAGTTAGTGAAAACTTGCCAACTTTAGGTGCAGCCTGCCAAGTCAAGTCAATTTACTGTGATGCTTTGACTGTGCAAGTAGGCCTTAATCCCCCTTTAATCTCCAGTGTACCCTTGACATCATGGAAATTACTTACAAAGCTAATGTCATCAGATGATCCATGTTAGCTATTTCAGTGAATGTTCTTCTGCACAATAGAGCAAGTTTACCTTGTAAGACACAGGCCCCAAAATATTTTCGCTTAATGAGCCCAGCAGATATCATCTTACAAATGGGGAATGAAAACTCCTTCTTCTGCCCTATAACTCCCCAGGCCTCATGTGACTTGGAATTTACATGCTAGCCAAGCATCAGGTCAGTGTATTTTATTTCATGTCTGATTGATTGGATGAAGAGATTTACATAGTAGCCACAACAGCTATGAGTTATTAGGAAGGCAAGTTTCCCTTTTCAACTCTGCAAGTCCCCTCCTGTGCTGAAAATGTTTGGCCGACATAAAAATTTCTACGAGAATCACTTCTGATGGTGCATTCAGCCATCAAGAGCATGAAGGAAATAGAAAAATAATGCCATTTTGTTCATATGGCAACCAAGGTGAAAATCAGCATGTCTAACAGCAAGGAGCTAACTCTGTTATTATTTAGTAATTTAATAATAAGGACTTCCATTTATAGAGTACCCTTTATGTCAAAATGACCCAAAGTGCTTCACACACCAAAAACAAATTATACGCAAACTGCGGAAAAGCTTCATTTCACCCATTGCAGGAGAATTGTCAGTGCTGGAAGAGGGACAGGACACACAACAATCTTTTGGGCAGCCTGCGCGAAGGCCAAGACCAGGGTTTAAGGCAGGGAGTGAAAGGAATACTATATCCCCTCGCATCTATAGGATGAACTCATGATTTGGAGAGGAACAAGGTTGCTGGGGTCAGCTATCTCCTGTAAAAGAAAGAAAGCCTAGAGGGCTTATTTTTAAAGGTCTGCAGAGATGAAGCTTGCTCTTGTGTCAGGAGGGCAGTGCTCTGCATAGACAGTTTGTGATTAAGGAGTGACTCATTAGTGTCTTAGAGGGAAGAGGAGCACTTATGAATGCTTCTTCCTGGATCACTTAAGAGGCTTTTAGGAGTGTCTCACCCCAGCACCGTTCCACCTCTTCCTCATTTAGGTTTGACATTGCCCTTTGGAAGCCAAGGAGATGTCTAACATTCATTTGTACTGGAACAGGACCAGATACTTCACTTGTGATGCAAGATGAGAAAATAACACACAGCAGAACGTCTATGAGCAGCCAGACCCTGAGACAAAAGCATGTACATACTATCAAAATTAAGCTGTAAAAGATTGTACATGCTCTGTATCTGTCTACAAAGTTGCTGCTTCACTTGCAAAATGCAAAATCAGATGTGTGACACCAGTATTTACGCATGGTCTTGGCTCATTTGAGAAAAAACTGACAAAAATTGCAACCTTTCCTTGACATATGTCTCCAGTCAACTAAAACTTTCACCACTGTGAGAGAAGATCTCTCCGGTTTCCCAGACATGTGGCCACTGGGACAGAAAGTGGCAGCTCATAGGATCTTACAACAGATGAGGACAAGAGCAAGATATGAATCCAGATCCAAAGTTTAGATGGTGAATAGGTGTCTCTGTTGATAGCACTAATCCATGTTGGTTTGTGAGAGAAAGGAGAAGTAAAAATTAACCCAAGCAACAAAAAGTAAGAGGGAATTTAATTAGGAAGGAAAAGTGCAAGCCACCCTATTTGAGATTTAGCTGAAACACTGAGCTAGCAGCCTCTCAGGCTTTCACAGCAGTTTTTAACTAACAGATGCAGCCAGGCTTTCAGTTTTATATCACCATCATAACTCATGATACACAATCTTGGGCTGTTTTCAGAAAGTCCACAGAACGAGGCCAGCTTGCGATTTCATACCGGGGGCTGCAGGGCTGCTCCGCTGCCAGCACCTGTGCCCGACATCTGATCTTTGGGCTGGAGCACATCCTCTCCCCCCTCTTCCCTCTGTGGGACCAGCTATGCCAAGCCAGCGAAGAAGCATTCCAGCAGATTATGAAGTACAACTATCTTGGCCCTCGTAGCTCAGAAGAAACTGGACCTAATAGGAATTTCACACGCCATTCTCATGGATCTAAAGCAAGCTATATGGGTAGGTCTCTAAGGCAGTTTCTGTCCATGTGCTCATCTGTGACCATGAGACATGCGGATCCCTAAATGCTATGATTAGGTCAAGGATAATGGCAGGGACAACTGCTGGGTTGAAACACGGGATCAATGAAATGAGCACATTCTTAGAAAAGGTGGCAAAGACGTAAATGGGAGTCACTGATGCTTCCAGAGAATGGCTTGGATTACTGAACCCATATGAGGAAAAGTGTACCAAATATGACTGAGGCAATGTGAAAACACACCATCCCAAGTACTGCCTTGGGAATATTAAGACCTCCTAAACAAAGACTGTTACCTCTGAGCCAGGCATTTGGAGAGAGGGAAGTATGGGCCTAATTCTAAGCTTCCGCAAGTCTAATCCTCCCGGGACAGTGACAGGAACGAAACAGTCTGTTCAGAAATCCCTCAACACTGTCGCTCTTTTTATAGAACCCAAAGCAGTGGAACGAAGAATGGAAAACCACTTTGGTGTCACAAAGTGCACAGGAGGGGTCATGAAAGATCAGATGATTGAAAAGAAAAATATGAAATTTGTCTTCTCCTGAACTGTAAAAAGGAAAATAAAAAAAAAAAAAAACTGTTATATTCAGCACCCTCTCCCAGAGGATCCAGAAAGGGTTCTCTTCAGCCAGAGCTTCTCCCAGGAAAATTTTATTACAGAATCCCCACAAAAATTCAGCAACTGTTTAAAAGAGAATAAGCATGCATTTCCCACCAGTTTTGGTGCTCTGATTTCTGGTTTGCTAAATGCAGTTAGGGTCAGTCCCATGAAAGGTATTTAGGCACCTCACTCCTGTTGAAGTGCCTGAATATCTTTGTGGATATGGCCTTTAATCTTTGCATGAGCTGTGATCCCAGCAGAGTAACCTGAGTCCTCTAGACGAGGTCTTCACTTCTGCCTGATCCAGGGTAATTCCAAGGATTACTGCTCAGAATACTGGGAGAATGGTCTGTCATGTTGTTTCCACACAGACAGCACTTTAAAATACCCAGCTAACACTAAATGCATGCTAAAATGCCAAGCTAAAGGATACGAATTGCAGTGAAATCCTATTAACCAAGGGCATTACAGTCATTAAGTGAACCACTGAAGGTATTTTTGTGTCGAGGAACAAGGGGAAAAGAGATAAAAAAGGAAACTACGTCTCATGAGGGAAGGGAATTCCCTCTCCTCTCAGAGGTAAACTTCAAGCTTCGATGACATCTAGCAGATATTTCAGAAGCCAGAAGTAAACTACACGTGTTTGTTTTTTTTTAGTCTCTTTTTTTTTTAGTTCAGGACTTCATGCTTGATCTTGTTTGCAACCCTGGTATTTTATGTTCCCCTGTGTCCTTTAATGCTAAAGGTACTGATAGGCTTTATAGTAAGGCAAACAGAGAGCATTCCACCTGCATCAGTCAAAGCATTTAAAGATCCTATTAATCTGATGTCTTAATTGTTATTGAGATTATGAAACAGCAGAGCCCTTGTTCCCACAGCTTAGGTGCTCTCCTAGATGAGTAGCTCAGGTTGTTTGGGTTTTGTATATTTGAGGTTGTTGATATGACACGGAAAGAAGTATGACTCAATGCAGGTGATCATAAGGGTCACCGACTAGAAGAAGCCTATTTCTTTGAAAGCTCACGACATTTTACAGATCAGGAATAAAAATGCTGTACTGGGTTGTCTCTGCACAGTAGCTCTTGGCCACAGTGCTCCTGTTCCACCCATCTATCTGCTGTTGTCAGCCAAAAGTAGATATTATGTTTGCTCACAGATCAGGGTTGTTAACTTAAGAGCAAAGGACTTTCCCTCTCGGATCTTTCGCCACGCGAAATAGGACATTCAGACTGATTGTCCCTCTTTCTTGATGTCAAGACAGGGTCAGAGTGGGATGAGGATGAGATTACCAGAGGGAACAAGAACAGAGAGGGATCAAAAAGAAAGAAAGAAACAGTGTCGGGAGGAAAATGGAAACAAAACCAGGGAAAAGTAGGCTGCCAAATTGTCTCCAGTGGGTTGTTCAGGCAAGAAGGGTAAAAATTAGTGAACAAGATAGTCCACAGCCACTGGATAAGCAGTATCCCTGCTATTCACCATAAATGCACTGAAGCAAGCAATAACAAGAGAAGGACATGGTAAAAGTGTTACACAACTTGAGCCATGCCCTGCTCAAACTAGAAAAGGGGATGGTAGAGACAAAGAACTCCACAGGGAAGCAATAAGAAGAACTAAGCATCTGTAGAACATTTCGTGGAGAGGTATCTAGTTGCATAGCTTGGATGAACCAGCAATGATTTGGTCTTCGGTCTGAGGGAATAAAGGTGGGTCCTAGATCAGAGAGAAGAAGCAGACTGGAAAGATCAAATAGTACAAGATCAGATCTGGCTGCTGAATGGACACCACCCAATTTGTTAATGTATCTGTGAGCTCCTTTTCCCATCCTTGTCTTTTTTTTTTTTTTATGAAATCCAAAGTGATTTATTTCACATACAGGACAGTCCAAGCTAACAATATTTTGAGGGTCACTTACCATGTGTGCATGAGCCCCTGCCGGGATTTGTTGTTAGAAATGCCTCTCAGCCATTATCCAGCCACAAGGAGTTTTACAGCAGAGCAGACACTTTATGGAGTGGCACAGCTACCTCACCCTGTAGTCTTTCTCGTACCAATAGATTTTTTTTCTTCACTTGAGACGCCTATGAGCTTATTTACAGAGTCAATTAACAAAAGATAACCTCCCATTGTGCAATCATCAATAAATCAATTGTGTTAATACTATCTTGGAATGTCCTCTACTATTTACTTTATTATTGTTGACTCTCGGCACTTAAGAAAGCCAGCACCTTCAAGTTTCACTTGATTATGGGTAAATGGATTTTGTAGTAGCCATTAATAAATATAAATTGTTTTGGAAAATATTTAAGTTTGTCAAATTTAACCACTTGCTGAGCATTTAAAAAATACCCTTTATTTGACAATTACTTCAAGAAAGATAGTCCCACATTTTAATATTATGCTACCGGACCTACATATTTTGTTGATTTACTATTCTTACAGCGCCTTGCAACTCTGAAGTGTGATTATTGACATAAATGTATAAGTCAAGATTAAACCATCCAGCTCAGGAAAGTACTTTTTTACAACTTGACAGATTCCTATTCCAAATGGTTTACTTATCCATAGATGATGCGTTGCTGCATTTACCCAGTGAGTAGCACTTTACTCCATGAGCAGTTCCCCTGATTTCAGCTCTATGAGCATGTATGATGCCACATCCATTAATGTTCATCAGCACAGAAGGGTCCGTTAGTCACGCTGAATTGTGTCTGCTTCCACAGCAGAATGATTTATATCTACGGGACTGCTCAGCATGAGCAAGGACAGTGGAATGTTTCCCTAAATAGACAATATATAGGCATAGGAATGGGGAAGGGTCACGTTAAGGAAATCCGATGCCCTCAGCTCATTCTGCAAGGACCCCCACCCGAAACTTCAACAAGAACATGCTGGATTGAGGGTGGAATATATTTAATGCCAAAGGAGGAGTTTAGATTTTGTTGCAGGCTGTTTGCAATCTCAGGCAGACAACGTCACCTGCTTTTCAGTAGGCATGTATTTCAGGTTTAGATTTGATAGATTAAGAAAGATTTTTATCATGGTATGACTCCAAGACAGCTTTAAGAAATTCTACTTTTTCAAGGTCTAAAATAGAATTAGGAAAGTTGTTTTCTTAAAAAAAAAAAAGACAACTGAACACAGACAGTGTAATTCTGATGCCATATTACCTTTGAGGTAAGAAATCAATTATTTCACTTATTCTCCTATTGCTTCAGAAGTCAGTAGCCTTGGTGGTAAATTGAATATTATGCTGCCACAGACAACATCTTCCTTGTCAAGCATCCAGTTCCATTCTTCTCTTGATGATGATTGGTGACTTTAAAACTCACATGACTTCTAGATAATAAATGAAAACTGTCATTGTTCTGGGGCTGCTGGGATTCATTTTTTTTCCCTTTCCTCTGCTTTGACCTCATTGTGATGTATTGTCTACTTCAGAGTGTTTGGAAAAGTAAGGGAAATACTAAGCAAGGACTTTTAAAGAAAAAAACAGGCCTCTAATTAAACCCCTTCAACAGACCCTGCAATGACCCTGTTTAGACAGACATTAATGGATGGACATAACTTCCATGACTGTAGTGCTGTCCTGGCCAAAAGGGAGCCCAAATTGAGGCTTTTTTGCTGGTGCCCAGGCTGCTACCAGTCTCATCTTCATCTTCACCATGGGCTGCATGTCCTTGAAGTCCCCATTGCATCGGCATTGGCAGTTGTGTGAATGCAGGCTCACCACGGTCAGCTCATTGAACCATCTGAAAACAAACCTTATTGAGGGACAGAAAAGACAGTAGCTCTCAGTCAGGCTAATCCAGCCAGATAACTGGTGTAAATGGAAATTAGATTGCAAGAATATATGTAGCTAAGGCCAAAACCGCCTTTTGTCAGCAGCCTACAGCTAGACTGACTGTGTAATACCGACCGTGTAACCACTACTGTAACTACTTGGAGTAAAATGAGACTTACATCTCTGCAACTCAAAAATTTGACATTCAACCATTCCTCTCTCAACCAGGAAAAACATAGTTTTGTTCAGAGAATACCTTTGGCTCAAACCCCTCACTAGACAGTCCCTGAACTTCAGGAAATTTCAGTTCTTGTAACTCAGTATAACTTCAAAACCCAAACCATGTTTCACTGTTCATGTGCTGCTTGAGTTGCTCATCTGGGATATAAATCAGAATGAGCTTTCTGGAAGAAAGAAAATATTTTGTGTTTTTGGAGGCCTGTAGTGGAGCTGGAACTGAACCAGCTGAATATGGGGAGGCATGAGCAGAACATGACAGAGGACGGGGAACTTGCTGACAGGGCATTTTCTTTGAAGCAAGGGGCGGGCTGTGAAAGAAAAGAGTCACAGAGCTTTCATACAATGAATCATACAATGTGAAAAACAAGAAATCCAACAGTTTAGCCATCCTGCAGTTCAGCCATCATCAAGCGTAGGCAAAAAAACACAGTCATCATGCAACATCTTTGGTTAACCTCTTAAACGAAGGAAACCATGGACACAACATATGGTCTTTTCCTCTGCTTCTATGGCTCCTTATTGACAGCTGTGAGGACATAGTGGCTAAGGGAAACACAAAGTCTAGAAAACTAAGTTAGAGAAGGGAATAAACTGATGGATTATATCTTTCACCACAAGTTAAAATAGGTTATATATGTATTGCTCTTAGTTCCATAATGGTTGCATTCAGCTGTTTGTATTCATTTATTACAAACCAAAAATATTAAAATAAATTAAAGGAAGAATAAATCCTGTTCCAAAATAAGGGAATATGATGAAGATAAAATGTTTCTTTTAAATCTGGAAACAGAGATTATTAATTAAGTGATACATGTAAAATGCATGTAAATGGCTATCATTTAGCATCAGGGACTCTCAAGGCAATGAGAGTCCTTTGATGACAAAGATAGTGGCTACTTTGCTTTAGTGAGTAAATCAATCCCCACATTTTTCAAAGTCTAAGGTAGCATTGCCTGCGTATGAGGAAACCACTGCAGCAATAACAACTCTGTCATACCACTAGGAAGTGCTCCTGAACCTGTATCTCCTCTATACCACTAGGAAGTGCTCCTGAACCTGTATCTTCTCTGCTGCAGTCTATATGGTATCAAGCACTCAGTTGACTCTCCACAAATAAATAACAACATAGTGCGTATCCCCACAATGTGGATTTATGCTCCTGCCTTCTGCAGTCATACAAAAATAAAGCAGAAAAGTAACAATCATGGAAATTATTCTTGTGCTTAAATATATATATATATATTTGTATATAGCGAAATCATGCCCTAACCACTCACCTTGTCAACATATAGGCATTTAGAACATCTCCCACCTGCAATGCACAGAACACATGGCTGAATAACCCACTCTCCCACTGAACTAGATGGAGAACTGAACAATACATTATAAATAAAAATACTCACGGAAGCGATCAGTTCTTAATCTCATCCTATTATATCTAGATCTTTAAGCAGTATTTCAGAAGATGATGGGATGTATGAGACAACCCCTGCCCCTTTTACTCACTCGCGCAAGTGATCTCCATCCACTTGGGTACAAAATAAGCAAGCAGTATCTGTATTTAAATAATTGTGGCATAATAGAGGGAGTAAAGGCTAAGAAGGATCTGTTCTGGTCCATTGGGTAAATATTATGATCGTTATAGTGGAAAATAAATGCCCAGCTATCTATGAAACCAATAGAGCTGTTCCAGTCTATCAAATTATAATTTGTGTTTTTAAAAAACAATTTTAAATGGTGTTGATCTGATCTATAGAGCACATTACATAGCTTGGAAGAACTCCGAATACATATTTATCTGGAAAATTTAAGCAGCTCCCTATAAATAATAAGCATCTGAGGGGGGGAGAGGGGGAAGCCCTGATTAAATATGTCAATTGCTTTGCTCATAAAAGTAGATGAACACAAAACACCACTTCCCACAGGAATATTACATTTGAGTCTTGTCCCTTGTTTCACAAGCTAAGATGTGTCAAGCTAGGTCAGTCTTAGATAAGAGACCTCCAAGGAAGACCTAGTTATTGCAAGGAACGGTGCTGATGATTCTAGTTTATGCGCCGTCCTCTGCCTCAGCAGTGAATTCATTTTCTAGCTTGAGGCTGAGGTGTGCTGAGTTGTTGTCTTTCAATGATATCTGAAAACAAACCTTACCCTCTACAACTGCAGCTCATTAAAGTTTCCATGGCACGCTTTGCAAGGCTAGGGTGCCAAGCCAATGTTCTGAAGAAGTTCCAACAGAAATAATTAAATTGTCTCTCAGGTCTCCCTGCAGTTTCAATCGGATGTGGTATGCTTCTCCGGTTTCTACCCTGGTGTGTAGCACCACTATACACCATTAGACAGCTGTTGTGCTTGAACCTTGGGATAGCTCCATATCAGTGGTGGGTGACGCTAATTCAATAGAACACTTATCCAACTCACAAAGCTTTTGGCAGCTTAATTAAGGTGCTGGCTGGGAGATTCTCCAGAAAGTGTAGCATATTATTATTTTTCCCTTTTAGTCATGTATTTACATGTTTATCAAATAAATTGTGGGATTATCTCAATAAAAAGCAAGAACACAGCAGGGATTAATGGCTGCAGCACCGCTTGTCCACATCTCTAGGCTAAAAAGGATTTGACCAAGTCCTGCCCCTCAGTCTGTCAAGATAATAATGCACATTTTAAAGAGTATTTTTCCTTGTTTCCACAGTGCTGTAACTTCAGGTCAAAATGTCAGAAGAGCTTGATATTCTTGCCTTTTCTCAGGTTTTGTCATACCGTTATTTAAACATAGGTTTTTGGATTTAATTTGACAATCTTTATGTAGTTGCTGGCATGGTAATTGAGTCTACTTGTCTTTTTCAGGACACCAGGAGATCTAACTAAGTCAGAATGTCTCGGTTACAGTCCAGATTTCTATTTATTACCTACCTCACCGAGAAAGACAAGGTGAGTTATCTTTCAGTACAGAAAACCTGAAAGGCATTTATATGCTTGAAGTACTGTATAACCATCCTGTACAGAGCAGAGTGTTTAAGTAAATGTGTTACAGCCCAGACAAATCCCTTTGAAACAACACTATTGAGCCCAAATGGTCTGTGCAACCGAGGACAGAAATCTAGAAAGCTTACCTCCCACCCAGGACCAAAACAAACCCCTTCAGAGATTATTGATACAATAGCTTATGACAGATTGTTCCTAAGCCTTACAACTTACATTCTGTATGATAAATTCAACATGAAGTGACAGTCACAGCAAGTGTTCAAGGCTGTAACTAAAAAAAAAAAAACCTAATTTTTACTGAAGTTACAAATCCAACGAATGAGAAAATGTGAACCTATACCTACGTATATATCAAAGCTGCAATCTCCGTAAATGCCATCACCGTTACTTATGGCTGGGATGATGCTAATATTTGAAAATATTTCAATAGAAAGCCAATTTCAGACCTGCAAATTGTAATCACAAAGATAATATTTCAAGGCTCTTCTTCGGAAAGGTTGTTAGTGGACCAAGGAAGAAGAAAACTGCCTGTTCCACTTATCTCCATAGCAGATTGGATGAGGCCATCCCACACATCAATTTGAGTGGGAAGTGCCCTCAAATTCTTTTTCATCCTGGGCTACTGCTTGTCTTTTTAAATTAGGCACATACAGTGAGCAAAAACACACATAGAGTTTGTAATCATGGGTAAAAATTAGCATCACCACTTTCAGCTTCAATCCAGTTGTGTCCACAGTGTAGCCTTTAGCTATCAGTATATGGAAGAGATATCTCATTTGTACTCAGGTTAATACAGAAAATCTGTAGGAAAAAATTGAAGATTTACTTACAGTAATTCTTTTTTAAAAGCTTTTTATTATGCCTGTATGAAGGACCTATATATTCTCCTGTTGTTGTATATTTTAAACCAAAAGCAGAAGCAAAGAATATCAGGGAAAAATATTTTTTTTTCTTTTACTCTCAATGTGCCATTTGGCAGAAACAGCCTTGCACAAACATTTCTGAATTATAAGTGGTATTTAATTTTTTTCATTTCAAAAAAATTTTAGGTAGATAATCTTAAGCTATGAAGAGTATTTTTAGGTTATTAAAAAATGTTGACATTTACTGTCCAAGAGCCTGGCATGTAGTTGCAAAGGTCATCAATGAGTAAACAGACATTAATGGTTAGCTGGATAACTGGTACATAAACAGGTCATATTAATAATTAACACGGAGGAAAACTGGCAGTTTACAGCAAGCTTAGGAAAATAGCTAATAGAAATAACTTTGGAAAGGGCAAGGACCAGTATTTTAAAAGCCTCTAAAAATTAAACCTAGAGGAGCCTAATTTTAAGGCATTCATTTCTCATTCTTCTCTCTCTCAGTTTATGAACAAATTATTTTTTAATTCATGGAGAGTAAAGTTATTTGAATCTCTGAAAAAAGTATTGCACAGCTGTTCATTCTGCAATTGATTCTCAGACTGGTGCTGTCTTGTTGACAACTCTGCAGAATATAAAATATTTAAAGAATTGATTTAATCCCCAAATATATCTGGTTAAAAAAAAAAAAAAATAACTCCTCCTTTTGTTCATTTGTTCATTACTGGAAAGATATTAAAATGTATGAATATTTGGATTTAACATTCCATCAGTGCTCACTAGAGCTGCTTATTGATTCTAAGCAAAATATACTTTAAATTGCCAACGGTAAAAGTTTTACCAACACCTTTTTTCTAAAATATAAAGTCTCAGCATTTCTCTCCCGCATCCTAAAAAGTGAGATTTTTTTTCTCAATTCCTTTTGGGTTGTCAGCTCAGCAGGAGATTTCCTGTGCAGCCCTATCTGTTTATTCCAGACCAAAACCAAAATTACCATGAAGCCAGGCCTCACTTTTAGGTCCACAATTAGTCCTAGTTGACTTGACTGTAAATATGTCCCTGGTCATTCAGGCTAGGAGAGAAAGGCAGCCAGATCTGAAACAAATTGCATCTCTCCTGGCATGTTCTCATAATGCAAACTTCAATGGACACAAATCAGTTGCCTTCTTACTGTTAATTATTATTTTAACAAAAGATGGTACAAAGCATATAGAACTGCACATTAGAAGGGAGTGGAATTTCCAAATACTTCACCAATAAATAGTGCTTTTGAATATTAAGCAAAATAGTGCTATCTGAATACTGGGTAAAATGGTAGAAACAATCAAGATGGTTTTGAGATCATTTGGAAAGTACAGGCAGAGGGCAGAGCAATAGGAGAGAGGACATATGAGGGAAGCCAAAAAAAAAAAATAGATGAAATATTTCATGATGCAACAAAAAAGGTTTCTGACTGAGAGAGGAGTCTTCTGTGGACCTGCAGATGTAACACAAAACCCATATTATACTGGCATTTCTCCCTGACTTTTACCAAAATGTATTTTATTGAAGTTTGCCTAATGATATGCAGAAGTCACCATCTCTGTGTGCCAGCAGATGGATTTTACAAATGCAGAAGTATTTATGTATGCATAGAGTTATAGGCAGTCTCAGACTTACAATGCAACTCAGCCTAATAACTGGACTAAAGGACTGAGAATTAAGAACATTTCTATCATTTCATGACCATGTGACCATTTTATTTTGTGGTTCCTGTTCCCTGTTTGTCAAATGAGATTTACTTTGTTGTATTGAAGTCCAGTTAATGATAGTCAGCTATTGGTTAATACCTGTTATATCCCCCACTGTACAAATATTTCCTGTTACGGTAGGATAAGAGGAAGCAAGAGGTAGATGCATCCTTGTTCTTAATGTTTTTAAGATGGGGACAACTGTACGCCAAATATGCCTCTTCTTTTGGCATCCTGTTGGTATGACCTGAGGCTCAACCCCACCTAAAGAACTCTAGTTCTATGCGAAGACCAACACACGCAAAGCTGGTACGAAAGGCCTCTGATCTAGATTTGAAAATACATATTCACACAGTAGAAATCTCTGTGAAGGATGAAGAGCTCTCCATTTGGAGTGGGTGTTTGATTTGTTAACTGCGTGTTTCTGTGGCTCAGAAGATTCATGGTCGCAAAAGGTCAATAGTTATTGGTATGCACTGCAACAAAAGTCTGCTTAATGTTTTTAGAAATGGACCATCTTCTAATTGTCCAAATTCCTTATTCAATACAGCTAAGGTTCTCAAGACACTTAATGAGTATACTTTAATATACTACCTACTCTTATGCTTGGACAGCTGTATTTTTTCACTCTCTTCTTTCTTAACATGTATCTTTTTCTCATAACTTTACCTTAAAAAAATCTATCTTTAATTAACTATGCCATTCTTTAATCCTTTTAATGCCATTAAAATATATACTGAAGAACTTTACAGTCTGAGTCAAAAGGGCATTTTGGCAAAAGCATATTGCAGCTGTGTTGTCTGAAACATCTTAGAAGGTAGCATCCACAGGGAGCAGGAGAGCTCAGTAAAATAGTGACAGATGTAAATAACAGTGTCACATTTTGGGATGAAAACCAGTTCATGGTCGTGCTCATTAAGAGCAATTTCTGTGTCTCTGCAAGGCTCCACGGAAATGGGGAGGTCTGCACCCCAGGCAGCAGATACTGCAGCAGCAGAGAAAGGAGACTCGCTTGGCACTGCTAATCCAGTTAATCCTGGTTATTTCAGGGTTCCTTCTGCAGCATGCAGAGAGTGCTGTGGCCGGGAGGAAGGGATGAGCCTGAAAGAGATAGTGGGCAAGGGCAGAGGAAGCAGATCCCCCCAGGTCCTCCCATTTTTTTCCAGGGGAGAGCTGCCAAACCCGGGTGACTCCAGCCATCAGGCCAGAATAGCTAACATGAAGCGACAGTTTCGTCCTCTGAAAATTTTACTGCTCAGCAGAAATAACAGAGCGGTGCTTGGTGGACACGATTTCCCCCCTAGGCCCTCATTTGGCAATCCTTCCTCTGCTAAACCCACCAAGGAGGTCCAAAAGAGACACTCTGGGGAGGAAGGGGTGAAGGAGAACATGTGTGGGTTCAACTCCACCACCCAAGCTCCAGCCTGCCCTCCCTGACAGTGGGGCAGGAAATTGCAGCATGGCTGGAAATGTCTGGAGAAAAATGTGTTGTTCAGGATTTCGAGGAAGAAAAATAAAAAATAGAAAAAAATTATTTAAAAAAAAACACCAAGAAAATAAACTGAGATATAAAAATGTGAAAGCCATTAAAAAACGTGGTTTAAACTTAAGAATAAATGCAATGGCATAGTCACATTCTTTAAAAGCTTTGCTCTGCTCGGAATGGCTTTGTTATTAGTGATTCTTAATGCATGAGATAGTGGTTTGGAATAAATCTTTAAGTAATTCAAAACAAGGACTCTTCAGTAAATAGTTGAAATTAAAGGGGGAGTTAGAGTCATCTGGTTTCCATTAGGATGATAAAATAGTTCACTTGAAACCTTTTACAAGATGCTTTGTTACTGGGAGGTGTCTGTGCATCTCACTCCATCACTAGCCATTTGACACAACATAAAAGGCTTCAAAAGCCATGCTAGGCCTCTTAATCAAAAACTAATTGTAATAGATATTGGGGAGTGTTAACACTGTGACCGCTAGGTTGTATCTTCAGTATATAAGCAGGAGTGAACATTAAACACAACCCTGAGTTGATAGGGCTTATCAGAATTTCAGAGTTAAGTGCTAAGTACTGCAGCCTGGTATCGGCGTGCTGTTGCTTTGTACCACTTTTGGAGTTAATTGCACTGCAGGACTTCATCTTCCCAACAAAATTTATAGCATCGTCAGAGAAATTGGAAGCCCATTGAAGAAACTGCTGCATTTTACAGGAGTTCAGTGAAACCACAGGGAAAAAAATTGTGGTTTCTACTTCAGCGTCTAAGACATCTGCTGAGGAAGAGGGGCTCCCCTCTCTACCCTCCCCAGCTATTCCTCCCTCTTAAACCTTTATTTGCTGCTAATGCTATGGCAGAAAAATTTCAGCACCAGCTCCTCAGAATCATGTCACCCCCAAAATTGTCACTAAATTGGTATACATGCCTGTTTAACCCTCCCAAATGCCTTATTAGGATTGTTGACATGAATATTCACTGTGCTCATGGAAACAGCTTTATTGATTTTACTGATACAGGGTGGGATGGGAGTTACTGCTTTTAACTTAATTCATGCATTTTTCCAGATAACAGATGACCTTAATATTTACACACGATTGCACCATAATAAACCCAGGCCAGATCCTCTTCTGTTATATGAACTGTTGAAAATAAGAGTTCAAATTTTTTAAGCAATGAGCTCAGAACCAGACTGTCATACAGTGAGGAAATCAGAGATATGGCAATTTACTCCAGCTGAGAATGTAGCCCACAGTGTAAAATCCCTTGTTCAGCGCAGTAAAGTGCATTAAAAAGACTGCTGCTGTTATTTCTCATGAGTTCATTATAACCTGTATGCTACCAAAATCTCTAGACAGCTGTGTTCCTTTTTACTCCAATTTCAAACAATATAATTAAAAAAGCATTTGATGAAATGTAGACACTTCTACCACTTACACTGGAATGCTGGCACCATCCAAAATCAGCTAGTCTGTAAATACCAGATTAGGATCTGTGTAGCCAAGGTTTTTATTCTAGGAAAGCATATTCAAAAGAAAGCCTCAACCTCTCTTGGTGAAGAATAAGCTTTATTTGTAAAACCCATAATTATCTCAAATGTTCTGAGAAGCCGGGAGAGCTGCAAATGTTAAAACAAAACATAAGGAAACAGTTTTGGACATTTAAGTGGAGGCAAATAAGGATGATGTACTTTTCCCCTATTAGTTTACTATATAAATGAGAAGACATTACAGAGTGAAATTTAATTAAAGTAATTGACCAAATTGCATTTTGTAGTAGTTATTGTCGTTAGCAGCCCTGACTCCTCTGTCAAAAGGATTTGCTGAAGATTATTTCTAAGGGGTATTTATTATGAATATTAATCTCTCCAGTAAGTACCATCAACATATTAAAATTCATTTGAAGCACTTTATGGAAGACTGCAAACAGAAATGACTGGTGAAAAACAAGGTGTCTAATCATGTTAGCTTGGTTCACACATGGTTAAACCAGAAGTAGAACAGGGAGAGGAAATGTGATAAAAGGTATATCGGTTATATTATGATGAAAATGTGCTTAAAGGGTACCTGATTTCCAAAGAAATTCAGGCTGCACTACCAGGAACGCTGATGACTCTGCTGTTTAAGGCAGGTTTTTCTATAACCTTCCGCTGTCTCACTGGAAAAGTCTGATTCTTCAGCCTGTGTGTTAATTCCTGTTTGATCTTCTTAGTGATTGTTTGCAGGAAGTATATAATTAAGGAGGGCCAGAATTCTTACAGAGATCTTGGTTCGCAGGTGCTACCCACGCTGTTTATGCCGACAACAGACAACTCGGGTTCGGTATTTGATACCCCAAATTGTATCTGTCAAGCCTCTCTCTTCAGTAGGGGGAAGGACACACTTTTTAATTACAGTGCATGCATGAAGGGCTGTACAGAGCTGCATCCCTGTCTCTTCCAGCAGCTTAGATGATGCAGTTTCTTCTCTTCAACGCTGCTTGATCTTCTTGTTGAGAAAAAGAAAAATGTGGAGGTGAGGTGGAGATGGAGAAGGCAGGGACTAGATGGAGAAGGCAGGGACTAGCAATAAAAGAAAAATACAAAGAGAGAAAACCTAGGAATTCTTGACCCACTTTTTGCAATTTTCCACGCTCTGGACGATAGGGTTTGAAGATTGAAAGCTCTGTGCCAGAGGGAGAAAAGGTGTTTATGAGACTGCCAGGGTTGCAAGTTGCAGGTTGGGCCAGTCTCAGCCCTTCCTCCACCTCACCTCACCGTTCCTCCCCTCCACCTCTTTGCTTAGAATGTTTTTTCCTTCCCTTTCAACATCATCATCTGCAACTGTGATACCACCTGTGTTTAAAACAAACATCTGACAGCAAATAAGCCCTAAGTATATACAAGTTGGGCATCCCAAGTTATGTTGCAGCTCCAGATGTCAGCTTCTCTTGTCCTTTTAATAAAGGCTCCAAGCCCTATCATCCTAGCTCTCTGCCTCCATTTCGCCAGGAGGCATTGCTTTCCCTTCCTTATGAAATAGGCTGAACATTTTCCCCGTGTAAACACTGTTCCACATCTGTTCATGCTGAAGAACATCAGAGCACCATTTCCCAGAAACCGTTCTGGCTATGTGTGACCAAATGTACCGCAGAGGAACCAGCACGAGGTCAGGAACTTCCTCAAAGTCAAGGTTGGGAAGAGTCGCTTCACCCCATTGCTGCAGTTCCTACAATAACTTTTTCATAGGCTTTATTAGCACCAACCAGTGTGTCTGTGTCTGTGCAATCCCTCTGTGTAGATCAGAGCCGTGGCAGCCACTGAACTACTGACCTGGAAGTAAAAACCCCAAACTAACTCTACTCCTGAGTAGAATAAAAAAGAGAAACCATTTCTATTGCTGAACATGCCAAAAATCCTTAAGGGAGTCCACTGATTACACTACTGAGATTTGTATGAACTAACTAGGGTAAATAATTAGACTATATTTTAATTAATATATCAGTGCCTGCTAGCACAATATAGTTAAATTTGTGCCACTAGTAGAGCTGAATGAAAGAAAATTGTCCTATTTGTGGTGAAATTATAGTCATGACCTTTCCAAGAAAAAGATAAGGCAAGAAAAACCCTGCAAATCTGTTTTGGGCTGCAAGAAGTCAAGAAGGTGCCTTTAGTTCACCAAGTGCCCATGTGTCTCTCCTCTAGGTAGCAAACCTGAATATGGCAAAAGCGTCTCTGGTGAACAGGGAAATGAGCCACACATACACATATATATATGGGACACAGATCACAAAATGAGGGCTAAAAATACAGCTCAATTATTCAAAGTATATAAATTTTTTTTTTCAAGCTTGACCTTGTTATTACTTTGAAGCACCTGTGTCACTTAAAAGAGGTCTTCTTGCACAAGCAGGAAAAAAATATTTGTGCATCGCAACACAGGTTTTCCCCAAAACTTTGGTCCCTGGATAAAATTACAGTTTGGGGGGAACAGACTACTCCTTCCCCATGGAGCATTAGAAGTGGTCTTGCAGGACCAGAAGCAATCAAACTATAGGGTGGGATTTTTTTCCTGCCTCCACCATGAATGAGAGTTTCTCCCTCACTGCCCAAAGAGGCAACTCCTCACCATCTTTCCATCAGGAGCAAGGAACAGAAGGATAATGAATCCTTTGGACCTCTCTGTACAAAAGAGGTGGCCTTTGCAACAGCCCTCTGCCCACGGTAAGGCAGGGAGCCAGAGCTCTTATCAGAAGGTGAAGTCTGCATGAACTCCCTTATCTAGGGGATCAGCAAGAGCCAAGGGTGAAGGATGTGGAGGGAGAGCTTGCCAGCAGAGAGGTGTGACAGTGAGTCCTTTGCAGTCATCGCTCTGGTGTCACCTGAGGACCATGGTGGACCACACCAGGGCTCCAAATACATCACGGAGGAGCATCAATAGGTGAGCCTGGGGCAGGGAACTGCTTTCCAGCAGCAAAGAGCCCTGAGCCTATACTTCCCAAGGTGGCAGCTGATCTCCACTCTGTGGCAGCCAGCGTGAAACACGAGGGCTTGATTTTCAGAAGGTGGGAGGCTTAACACTTGCTGAAAATAAGATCCATTTAAGTTGTCACGACAGCAGTCACCTTGAAAGATTTAGGCCACACTGTCTGGTTAGCTGGCCGTTCCCCTAGCACTGTCACATTTATCAACCCCCCACAACAATTTCCCCCCCTTCAAATAGCTGTTTATTTTTTGATCTCCTCATGAAAGTTAAGGTGTCGCATTGGTTAATATTATTGCTCCTCCAAAATTCTCCCACTTTTGGCCCACACAAGGCAAAGGGTAACCCCTTCCCTTCTGCTCCAGCATCACTTATCAAAAACACAGAGTGAAGGAGGCACCACACAACTCGGCTTTAACATTAATCTTCCCACTGGCTTCTCATTACTTTGCCAATAAGATGATCTTCCTCACACCACATTTCGATATATTTGACATCTGTCATAAAACTCAAGTCACACATATCTGTCTTCTGGTAAAATGAGTCATCCTACAGCGATCTATGCTATACTGTTCGGGTCTTGCCAGAAATAATTATTGACATATTATCAACACATCTAGCCTACTGCATTAATAGGAGTCATAAATTACCAGCCTTTTTCCTTCCCTCTACCTAGCAAGGAAATGAGGGGAATACAGCAGGGAAGCAGGCACCTGGCATTCAGGTGATGGATCCAGGCATGACCATTCACTACTCTCTAGAAGCTTTGCATGTTTTAATTGTATTTAAGAGAGTAACTAGTTTCAGAAACCATTTAAAACTAGTAATGACTTCCCCTTTGTTTTGGTACCTTTTGGTACCATACAGGCCATGGTCTCTCATCAAAACAAAAACCAGCTACTAACTCCCCTAAACTTGTAGCTGATAGTAGTATTTAGATAGTAGTGTAAGAGTAGCTATTTAGGGGAAAGAGGTTACAGATAGAAGTTAGACTATCCACAGCATAATCTCAGACTACATTGAAAAGAGATGTTTAACCTGTTCTTGGTACTTGTGGCACAAGACAGATGAAACTTTTCTGTTTTATCATGGATATACAGTGCTCCCCAACTGATTTCATTAACAACCTAGGTTATTCTCCTGGGATTTTTCTATTAAAATGTAAGCTCCCACAGCTAAAAGAGGAAGACCAGAGATTACAGCCATAACTTCAGGAGATGAATAGCTTTTCCCAGAAGCAGTATGCTCCTACGGAACAGTCACTGGTTTTAAACAATGCCGCAGGTCCTTCTTGGGTTTGCTAAAGGGGATTCATTTAACACCTACTTGAAGCTTAGGGTGTCTCGGGTTCCCCTTTCTCCATATATTGGTATCAGCAGCACAAGGAGGAGATGGTTAAAGCATCTTCTTGCAGACCCAGAGAGAGAAGCAGAAGCTCTGCTTTAGAGCCATGTCTGAGCTGTAAGCAGTACCTGAGATGCCAGTTACACACATCACATGATGTTCTGCTCCATCGACTGCAGAAAAAGGCCATTAGGCTTGTGTGATTAAAGTATGCCAATCTACAGCCAGGCAGGCTTTAACCTTGACCTTTAGTAGGTGAATACTACTGTTTTCAGCACGCTACCTTTGCTCTCTGGAGCAGGAACTATGATTGTCTTGTTAGAGACCAGGGAGAACAGAGACCACCTTGGGGAGGACATTCTTTTTGCACCAGCAAGCTTCCAAAGGCTGCTATTCTAGAAAACATAATGTACCCCCTGCAAGAAGGCTTTGGCACAGTGTTTTGCTGAGGATAGGGAAAGAGGAGGGTAAACCCACTGAATGTCACCTGCACATAGCAGACGTGTTGTGGGACAATACTCATTCTTGCACAAATCCAGCACAAATTCTCATCCCCAGCCTCAGTGCCAAAATCTCAAATTTCTTTGTGCAACTTTCATTCATTTTTGTCTGCCCCCAAGTGGGATGACACCAAGAGTGAGTTACCCAGGCGTAGAGGGTATGCACATCGCAGTGACGTTCCAGAGGCCCAGCAGTGGCAAAAATGTCACCTCAGTATTTTACGTTTTTAGCCCTTCCATAAATACAGGAGCACTGAGAGCACTTCAAACTAATTAATAAGCTGCTCTGTATCTTTGTGCATTATCTTTCTTTTCCCCCTTTGATTCACACACAAATTATTTTTAGAAAAGGGGAAAAAAAAGCTTAATTTAAAAAAAAAAAAGCAATGAACTGAGGTCTGGCACTGCTCATCTGCTCTGCTAATCACCTCAGCAGTGTACTAGGTTTGTGGGAAGGTGGAGGAGGGAGAAAATGTGGAGGCTGTCCTCACTCCCATCACCTTCCTTACCCCAAATCCTCACAGGTCCTCAGCAAACATCAACTCCCTTCCTTCCTCCCCCTCAAAAAGCTCTCAAGGTTATATTAAAAAAATCTGGGTATGTGTCACTGACCTGTACTCTGTCCACTTTCCATCATTTTCTATAAAGGGCAAGATGTTTTTACAAGCCAGTTCTTTTCATGGGATACCTGTGGGTGGCATATACCTGGATTACCTGACTTGGTGGCAGTTCTAGCTCTACACTGTAGGCACCATGTGATGGCACAGGCCCATCAGATACTTGGTTCAGATGTTGAGTTCTTAGGCAATTCTGGGCCAAGAAAAGTCAGCAGACGAGACCATTTTAAATCCTGCTAATTACAATATCCCTGAATTTGCTCTAGTTTTTTTCCAGGTTAGCAAAGGTAAGAAGAGTACAGAAAGGCACTCATGCTTTTCTGCTTGGGCACTGAGTTCTGACACACTGGAGGATGTTGTCTTTCATTATTAACTTTGGCAGCATTTAAATTAAGTAATATCTTGACAGGGGAAAGGAAAGGAATGAAGGGCCCTGGGAATATTTTTTCTCTTGTTTAATTGTACTGCATTTGATGTGTTCCAAAAAACACTAGAAGATCTGCTCTTCAGAGACCAAAAAAAAAAGTTTATAAAGCCCTGCTAGTTGAGGTAGTTTGGCAGCACATAGCAGGATAGAGAATTATCATCTGTCCAGGGAAATCCACCCCCCACTTCTCTCAACCCTCTTTCAGCTGGTGCATGCAAGATGTTCCTGCTCACTTCATCCTCAAACATTTAAACACTTTGAGGACCACACACCTACAGTGTGTTATTTGCAGGGCTTTCTAAGCCGAAATCCAGTGTGCGCGCATGTGTATCTGTGGGTGGGAATGGCTGGATAATGTTACCATGATAGCTGATGATAATATTTCTACCAATTGTTAAGCTTCCTAAGTCTCCACTTCGTGAATGCTTCAGCGTATCGCTTTCTGAAAGACATAGCCTTCCTTGCCTCGGGAAAGGTACGAGTCAATAATGTGTTCATGCGAGATTATCTAGGAACCTCTGATTTACTCCAGAAGAAAAAAAAAAATCTCCCTTACACAAATGCACCTTTCTAAACACTTCAGGGGTCGTATGGTTCACTGCAGGATTGTGTCAGTACAGCCATAAAATAAGACGGCAGTTCAAGCTGTCTTGGACTAGCAGAGTAGCAGGTCCTGCAAAAACACAGATGTGGTGTAGTCGGAGCTGTTTAAAAGCGGCTGCTTGCTTGTGAGCACTCTGGTTTTAGCCCAAATAGACATTAGGAAAATGTGTGAGGGACGAAGGCGTGTGTTTCTTCAGTGTTTCAGGAAAAAAATGTGGGAGGAGAGATAAATGTGATGAGTCAAATTCCTAATTCCCTTTAGACCTGTAAAGTCAGTAGGAGTTGCTTCACTTTCATCTTAACATGCAAAGGTGGGTGAAGCAGAACAAAGGAAGGTGGAAAAAAATAAATGAGGTTTTTTACAAAGTTTAAGGAAAACCAAAAGAAACAACAGTGCTCCTGGTGTAAGGACAAAAGCAAAAGAAAACTATTATTCTGTATAACATACTAGTCATCTCAGAATACTTATTTAGGCTGTGGCTTCTGGGAAGTCCCGTGCTCATCTTTTTTCCATTTCCTCTGCCATGGTGACTCTTCTGGGCTGTAGTATGCCCCAAACAAAGCACAATATCCTCCTGGACTTTGTTAAAAATACTATTTAAGAGCAACTTATGGCCCAATTCTTCTGAGTTTATCATGTTTTTCTTTGTATTTTCCATCAGTGTCATCTCTTCTTCCACTGCATCAAGGCAAAAAATATTTGTTTTAATCCAAAATATTTAAAGGTTAGACCCCCCCATAACCACTACCTTCTCTCCATTATTTTTGTCTCAAATCAACCAAACTGAACTGTCCACTTCTCCCTCAAGCAGTATTAATCCCAAAACTTCTCAAGCTCCGTAAATCAACCATGGTTTCATCCCTCAAAACTCTTGCACTCTTATTCTGCAGCACATAGAAAATCTCCGTCTTAGACTTCTTGCCTGTGACCAGTTCATTAAATTTACAAAATTGTACACACAGTAGCATTTGCTAAAGTATTCTTTTAATCCTGCCAGTTTTCCATATCTATCTTATACAATGCCTTGTGCTTTCTTACCCCTTTAGATCCAGTAAGTTACAGGGTAGAGGAAAAAATTCTGATTTCCAAGGCTTTACAGATCAAGCTCTCATCCCATTGATTCTTTTGGGGCAGAGATTCATTTACTACCTTTCTCAATTTACCTTAAATGCACTCCTCAACTTTCCCTGACTACAATTATGATACTCAGCTGTTTTGCACTTACAGCTTTGCATGAGTTATCTGGGTAGTCCTAGGACAGAGGACTTCGTTTTGGAGATTACCTGAGAGAGGTAATTTAGAAAAGTAAAACTGTTGTTAGGGTGTTTAAAATTACCAGAGAAGAGAAAATTCCTACAGATTCACAATTTTAAAAAAGTTGAAAAATCACAGTTGTAGGCATTTGTAGGTTGCCTGATACTTTAATAAAACCATCTGGATTCTACTGTAAAATAAACACTAAGAATTATACTGTTCCCATCACCGTGTTAATCTCCCATACTCATATCCTGAGAGCTCCCCCAGCTTGAAGGAGCACTGTTTCTTCTGGAGAGCACTGAAGAAATATCTTATATAAAAAGTCAGTCTATGCACAAGAGGGGGGGAAAAAAACCCACCACTATGGAAAGCAAAGCAATAGCAATGAATCATGCACCTCATTGGGAAAGCAGAGACCCCTAGTTTTGTTTATCTTCCATGTGAACAAGTTCCCTGGTCTAGGTTCCTATTTTTTTTTCAAGAGTCCCATCCCCCATCACAGCAAACCTCCTGCCCCAGCTGACGGTCTCGTTGTCCCCATGGCTGTCATGAGAAGTCGTGATAGATGGCTACACCATGACCCTTTTAGGAGGTGTGTGTTCATATTATGGTCAGAGACCTTTTTTGATCAATAGTCAATTCAAACCTTTTCACTTGTGTATACACAAAAATGTATTTATGTTTATATTATAAGTATGTATAAATAAGTGGCTGGAGAATTTTTAAGATGAGCAAAACTACTTCGATATGTTTCAGCATTTTGGAACTCAAAGCAGCAGCGTCTCATGAGTTCATTTGCAGCAGGCACAATATTTTTTTAATATTTTAGTCAAAGGGAGAACAGCCAGGATATTTTCATTGTGGGGAGCACAGAGACTTGAAATAACTAGGTTTTGATACTAGCCATATTGCACTTCACTTTTCCTCAGCACAGAATGCCAGCTTGTTTCTTCAAATTAAGACAATATGCTTATAGTGATGAACCTTATTGGCCATCTATCTTCCTTTTGTAATCTGGCTCTCATCAAGCTGAAATGAAGCCATTTCTTCTGACTGTGGCTGATTAAACACAGAGTAAACCTAGATCTCTGAGGAGGCTCTAATGATTCTCCACAGGCCTAGTGTCAGCCCGGCACCTGCAGCATTCAGCTTCCCCATTTCCATCATAAAATGAAGCATCTGTTACAGGGAAGTGTTATCTTTTTATCATCGATGGTATCTTTCTGTTTGAATTCACCTACCCCATTTGGTATAAATTACAGCCATTTCATATGTAATGAATGGTCACACAGGATGCACTCTGGTTATTGGGGGTTAAAAGGGCACAAAATCCTTTTACTAAACCTTTATTTAACTTGGTGAAAGTTAAGACTGCATGGCTTGTGTAAAACCTTCTTTCTTACAACAAACAGGAGGAAATACTTATCACAGCTTAATGCTGAAGCATTTTGATATTGCTTATCTAAATACTGGCCTTTGAGGTTTTTTGGAAGCAATTTCTGGGGAAACATTATTAGTTGCAGAGAAAAGAAACAGAGAAATGTGTTCGTGCCAAAGACATTTCTGTCTCAGTAACTTGATTAACTATAAGTCTGAAATGTAAAAGTAGACAAGATTTGTTTCCTAGAAAGGGTAGTTGCCAACTCAGAACCTGCTGTAAATCCCACAGAAGTCAATTGGCATATTTTCAATTATTTCAACAGTGTTTGTTTGGATCAGGCCAAAGATCAGCTAGCTGTTTACATTTTGTGTGGTCCACATGCTCCTCGACGTTTTACCTTCTTCAGTTTTCCATCTGAGCTGAAATACACAACTTCATCTTAGAAACAATTTCTTTTTAGCTGATGGGGGTTTGGGGCAGAACTTCGCCAAGAGTGCCTTTGTCTCCCACTTACAATATGGATAGTCTGGACAACTTCACATCTTTAAGAATAAACTTTTGAAGATGCTAACTCGAAAGTCAAACTTCGCTCATTGCTCCTTGAAGTACTAGTATGTCTGACGGAAAAAAAAAACAATTGTAAAACAGCTTAAATCCACCTATTAACGTGCAGCTACGAGAGGTGAAGGCAACAACATCACAACAGTCTTCTGGGTCACATGAATCTGATAGAAGCAGCTGTGATATAACAGCCACTTCAATAACATCTAAAGATTGCAAATAAGAGCTGGCCTTCTTAGCCTGATGTTGAAAATATAGATAGTCTTCACTCACCTAAAGAACAGCATAGAGATACTCTAGAGTAGCTTGCTCAGGTGTCTGTATGAGACCACTTGAAGGAGACCAGAGAACAGCACTACCTATTTCTTGGTAAATTCTTGGAGTGTTGAATCATTGCGGTGTTAGATTAAACTGGGATAGGAAAGGAAGTTACAGTCCAAAGCATTTCATTTCACTCATCATCCTAGGCCATGCTTTGAACAGGACATGCCACCACTGAACTCTACAGTGATGATCGTTCAGTATCATTCAGTAGTCTCCCCAGGCTTCACGTCTCCTGTATGATGAGTCTTAATATGTTCTCCATCACACCAGTATCACCTGAGATTTCTTTTCCTCATTTTTCTTAATAGGTATAGCAGATACAATGGACATAAAGTAGAACTGTCAATGTTCATTTGAATTATAGGTGTTGAACGATCAAAAAGGAAATTGTAATCACAAAAAAGTTATAAACACAGCCCCTTTGGTGGATCATTGGCCTAGCTATTTTTCATAGCAAATTACAGGTGAAATAATTCTACAGCACAAAAGTAATTTAAAAGCATGTACTTTGTCGTCAGGTTTAAACTTTCAAGCACCTGTTATCTGCAGAGAGCTGGGGGTACCTTAATGGATCCATGGGGAGAGTGGGGGGGGAAAATCATCTTTGTGAAAATAAGGAACAGTGAACAATTTTGTACCAACATGAATTTTTGTGATCATTTTGCAAGCTTGCGTTACGTGGTCACTTTCTGCTGATCCATTTTGTAACAAGCAAACTGGTATTGTCTTACCACAAGAGCACACTTGTTATTCAAAATAATTAGGACATGAGTCATCTTAGTATCAAAGTTGGCATTAGTGATATATGGGGCTGATGACTGATGAGTCCAATGAACGTTTGACTCATGTAGACTTAAAATATGCAGCTGAAAAGCTCAGTTAATTCAAAAGAGACACGGCACAGCAGCGATAGCATCTTGTAAAAGCAAGATCCAAGACAAGTAGAAATGCAGTAACACTAGTGATGAAAACAGTTGAGGTCTTTGGATTTCTCCCAGCAGCTGAAAAATGGACTAATTTTTCATTAAAAAATTCAAAACTCAAGTGTTTTCCCCTTGAGAAGATACAAAATGTAACTTTTTTCCCCCCTACTGTTTACTTGATATTTTGGTAAGTGCAGGAATTGTTTTTGTTCCCTGTCCCTTTCCTTTCATTTTTCCTTTTTGTTGCTGTACTTGAATAAGTGAATGATATCCAAAATTTCAGTTTGGTTTGGAAAAGTTATAACAGCAGAAAGAAAAATGAAACTAGTTCGACCACTTTAGAGAGTTTAAATTTTCCTTTGTTCCCTTCTGTAATTTCTCCAGAATTAAAGATTTGGAAGACTTAGTCCAAAAATAGGAAAAATATGGAGAAGGACGAGGAGTGCAAAAGGAGAAAAAAGAACAGTGATGGAAAAAATCCAAAACACTACTTAAAAAAAAAAAAAAAAAAAAAGAAAAAGAAAAATAAGGAAATAGGTGTTTAATATTTATTTCAAACGAAAGATGGAAATAGGAAAATCTGAAAAGAAGCTTTGCTTTATTCTCTTCTCATGGATACCAACCATCTCCCTGTCAGCAACTGTCTAATTGACTATTACAGTTAACATGTGGCAACTATTTTCAACTGTAGTTAGCTAAGTCTGCCGCTGTGTTTCAGACATAAGGAAGGCTTCCAATGTCCAATAGCTGTCTGTTTTTTCCAGCTTTCCTATGGGATTAAACAAAAGTCATTGCACCTAATAGGCTTTGACTTAGTTTAAAAAGTAGCAATGTTTCCATCTAAATACATTTTAGGACAATATCAAGGTATAAATCTGCATCAGATGCAATTCATTTTGAATGCCAGCTTCTGTAAGAACTTGCACTTGGTACCCCAGTCCAAAAGGTGCCTCAAAATCAACTGTCTTCAAAGCTGATTCATAAAGTGATAAATCTAAGAAGAGCTTGTGTTTCAGCAGCTGGACACCCTGAGGGCAAACAGAAAGCAATTAGAGCCAGAAACTCCAGTTAGCATTTTCTTCCTCCATAGGACAGCTTTGGGTGACTCGAGGATGTTCCCCACCTTTGTGTTAGATCCAAATGTTGACTGTCATTTGAGTTAACAGGCTATAAAGCAGTGGAGACCAGCACAAGCTGCATATTACTGGTGATAATAAAATTCAAAGGATCTTGTTTCTATCTGACACTTCAGATAGAAACATCATTTTCACCAGGTTAAAAATAAACATTTATGAATTGGGAGAAGAATACCTGATTATCTCCCAAATAATTCCAAAGCATCTAATCACAAACTTAACATTAAAGGATTTGAAATCTCTTGAACCAGTCTAAGGCTTATAATTGAGCATATAGTGCAGTGCTCCCCTAGAAAAAAATCTGACTATTTCATGCATTTTATTCTCTTTTTTAAAGAAGTGCTCTTTCTGGGTTTAAAATCTAGTAGTGACACAATCATATTGGTGATCAAGTATCTTCTTGCCATAAGATTTTTTCCGTCACTGATTCAAATGCTGTAATACACATAGCCCATATATAATGGTGTCTGTAGAGACTCCATTAATGGACTGAGGCCATTAGATGCTTTTTTCCAAGCCATCAAATCATTCTGTAGTTATTCTGGGGAAGGAAAAAAACAAAAAAAAAAAAGAAAAGCTAGAATGAAATATCAGAGGTAGGCACCAAGTTACATGATTGTGAAGAACAATATGTGAAAAATGTTGTGATCACCACAGATGAAAAAAATTTGAGATGAAATTGGTCTTTCACAGTAATATCAGTTCTCTTCATCAACAACAATGTGTTTGGACAATGTGCCAGTGTCATTGACTTTCACCATTTTAAAGGCCTTTAATACTGATTACTCCACAGTGAACAAAAGCTTTTCTTGTGAGAAGTCTGAAAAGGTTGATTATATGTACATTACAGCTGAAAATGGATCAGACAAGTAGTAAGTTATGAAAGTATGAACACAAGAGAATAAAACCATCCACTGGGTTTGAATTACTTTAGTTTATCTTCTTAGGCTGAATTGTGGCTGTGGTCTTTTGCAACTCAAATAAAAAGCATAGATCAAGATGAGATAAAGATAACTGAGTATTGCCAGCATTAGGCAATAAAATCGGTAGCTGCAACGGAAGAGAACTTTGATAACCACACAGAAAAATTTCTAAAAGTTACAGTAATACAGGAAAAAGTTGTCTGTAGCTACTACAGTCAAGTAAATTAGGCACCAAGACAATAAAAAGATACAAGCATCTGCTCTTGCATTTCTTAATAAAGATACTTGGAACTGAAATTATTCGGGCCAGCTGAAGGGATTGTCTCTAATGTTGCAGTTAAATATGGTTTGAAAGCTTCTGAGAGATGAGAGTGGGTAACAACTTCCCTATTAGGTCCCACAAAGGACAGTAAACTTAATTCA
>VXBJ01003380.1:0-40415 GCA_013400055.1 Nycticryphes semicollaris
TCCCGAGCCGGGCGACCTGGCCGGGCGCCGGGCCAGCTGCGGGATTGACTGCCGGCCTGGCCCCGGGTTGAGCGCCGGTCGCCAGGCCCTTGCTGGTGGGCAGGCGACAGCTAGTTGGCGGAGGAGGTCCGGTAAAGGTCCCCTGCAAGGCCTGCCTGGGTCCCGTCACATGAAGCCGCCCCTTCGTCCAGCCCGGGAGGGTTGCGGGCACCGCCTGCAGTGGCGCTGGGAGAAAAAGCCTTTCCTGAAGGTACCGTGACGCTCGCCCTAAGAATCGCCATCAGTCAGAAGCCATGGCAGCACCGAGGGTCAGGCAAAGGGGATCCTTCGGTTTCCCAGTTCCCATTGTATCAAAGCGAAGTCGAAGCCCCCCTCTGGGGGGATCGCAGCTCTGTGTGAGGGGAAGGGACCGAGTACCTGTCTGGCAGCGGCACCCGGTGCCATCAGGGCCTAGAGGTTGGGCATAGATAGGGAGATCTGAAAGCCGCGCCTCTGAAAATGTGGCGTTGCTGGTTGTCTGCATTGGGACAAAAAATTGTCCCCGAGGCGGCTGTCCTGACTACATGGCACTGCACAGAGATGTTGCCTCAGTCCCTGCTTTGTTACAGCAATGCTTGTACAGCATGGCCTTAAAATAACTGCATTTCACAGTCCTGCTCCCCTCCACCTGCAGAGGTAAGGCACAGCGGTACAGGCGAGGCTTTAATTGGGGATCAGATGAAAAGAGCAGGCGGCTGCAGGAAAGGGTTTCCCTTTGCTGAAGCTGTCGGCCTGGCCTCACCTTTTGAGAGCAGGTGCCTACATACAGCCTATTTCAGTTCCTTCAAAGAATTAATTATATTCTCCTGTATGTGGCCCCTAGAGGAAGAAGTCCAAGCACCTCCCTCCCTCTGTCGTGCTGTATCTGCAGTGAACAGAGCACTTGCTGAGGAGCTGGAGATGTGGCTCCTGGTCCTTTTCCCAGAACTTTGTGTTTTGTACTCTGACAAAATGCTCAACGTAAAGTACATAGAGCAGATTTGGAAAAGGGGACTGAAAGCCAAGGCTGTTCCCCTCCCTTCCCTGTGGCAGTGTTGTTATTGCTAGGTCATGGCCTCTTCTCCCATTGCTCCCATGAATCCTGAATCCCCACCCTCTCCCCCAGGCAGCAGTACGGGTTCAGCAGGCTGGTTTGAAAATGGAGCGTGCGTTAGGCTAGGCTCCCTCCTTCCTGGGTGAGATACTCTTTAGGAAGGTCAGAGGGCAAAAGTGGACAAGAAGTTGACCTTGGGTCTCCTGGCATGGGGGGGGACACTGCAAGGCACACCAGAGGGACCAAGGAGCTGGGGAGAAGTCACCCCCTGGGGAGTAGAGAAAGGGTTCAAAGGGGCTGGTGCAGTGTTAAGCAAAAGCTGCCAGAGGCTCAGCACATGGTGGGGAAGTTGATGATAAGCATTTGCAGCTGGTTCTCTCTTGTTCCCCCCACTCGGGAGGAACTGGGTGGCTGCTGACTCAGGAGCTGCATCGACTCAGAGGAATGGGACAGGGGGGGAGTCACGTTTCCGGAATGCCTGGGACGCACTGCAATGAGCCATGGGACAGCGACGGCACCTCCTACCTCCTGTCCCCGTCTTGCAAGAGGGATCAGAGCAGCGTGCCGTGAGGAGCTGGAGGCTGCTGGTATGTGGTGGATGTGCTTTGAGCAGGCTGCGCAGCCGGGGCTGTGGGTCTCGCCTTGCACACAGACGTGTCTGAGCTCCAAATTCCAGCCCTGGGCCCAGGGAGAAGAGAGGCATGGAGCTGCCCAGCGTGGTGGGGTGGTTCTGGGTGTGCCAAAAGCAGAATGTCCTGTATCTTGGGATGCTGACAGCCTAAAAATAGGACTCCGCAGCCTCCAGGATTAGGCATCAGTTGAGCACAGGCTTTTGGGAGGGCAGTTCTGAACTTAGTGCCGCAGTTCCGCCCCAGTCCTGCTCCTGGTGTTAAAGGCCTTACATTCCTTGTGGCTCATGTGAATGTCACTTAAATGTGCTCAGGCCATGCTGTTATAGTTAACTGCCCTGCGAACTCCTCTTGGAATCTGAAAAGTTGAATTCTTCCATTTGTATACACCCTCACCTGCCTTGCAAAACCATTCCCTGCAGTCTAGCAAATGGCTGTGTTAAAGGTGTGCATCTCTTGGACGTTCACTGCTGTTTTACCTGTGGAGAGCTAATGACAGCAAGAGTGAGATCTGATTTTTTTTTTTTTTGGGGGGGGTGTGTGTGTGTACCATTTAAGTGAGCACTCGTGATTGAATACGTGCTGAGAACCGATCTACCAAAGAGTCTGCTGTTTCTAAATACAGTAGCTACTTCTCATAATAGGCATGTTAAGCTTGAACTATATCTAGGTAGAGGTATTGTAAGCCTTGCTTTCCCAAAATGGATTTTTTTTCCTTGGAAGTAAACAGGGAAAACTGGAGAGGAACTATAGCTGAGGTCTGACAGATGTTCAAGTATGTGAAGCTTAAAGAGGAACGTATGCTATTCAGTTTGCTCACAGAGGCTTTGTGACCTGTGTCTTCGCAGTAATGATGACACAAGCTTTTTTGAATAAAAGGAAGAAATTAACTGCCTTGGCTAATTGTACCCTTGCTAGCTAACCAAGGACACCTTTTGACTGTGAAAATTGTTGGTACACCCAAATCTCTCAGCTGGGAAGAATATCTGAAGTGAGAGTGTTCCCATATCTGTGGGTTAGAAGGGCTATTTAAAAATCTTCCTAATTGGAAAATTAAACGCTATTGCTTTAAAACAGTGGTGCACTGCGTTGAAAAATTAAGACCATATGGAATCATTTATTACTTTTCAATATGTATTCAGTCTCTGGTGCAATTTTATGTACCCACTAATGCATAAAGTCTTTTGGAGCAGGAATAAAGCACCACAAAGCATGATTTAATGCTATAGGGTCACCAAATCTGTTTCAGATTACTGGATGTTTCAGTCTGCTGAAAAGAAGGGGATGTCCCTGAACCAATGAAACAATGATGGGAGGGGGAACTGGGGTGCCCATAAATCTGAAACACTTTGGAAATATAGTGCACGTATCAACAGAAAGTTTTAAGGATTCAGTGGGGATTTGGTCGTGTAAGAGATACAGTTATGAAACAAATTATACTAAATAACAGGAAAGTTAAAACAAAGTCAGTATTAATAGTACAATACTTGGTTGCAATTTAAGGCGTCTTAATGAATCATGTTTTCAAACTGTACGGGCCGGCATAAGCATGTGACTGTAAGAGAAAATAAGAGTAATTAATCCATGAGTGCACAAAAGTGCTTTTGTTTATAGTTCTGCGGTCACTGGAAGTGCCTATTCTTGTGCTTATTCACAAACACCTCTGGCTTTTTCTTCCAGAAATCCTATCCAAACGTTTTTTGTTCTGACTTTGTTAGAAGAGGATTTTGTGCTTTGGTTTGTTCAGTACGACTTCTACGTAGTTTGGTCTTACCGTGCTGTTCCTCTGGCAAGGGGCTGAGATGGGTCCGATGCCTTAGCCACTTTTATTTACATTTTTGTGTGTGTCCCCTCCCTGCTGAGTGACAAGTTGTGGGGCAATCTTTGCTCTCTGGGAGGCTGGGCATTTTCCTTTCACTGGTTCAGAAGGGACCAAGAAGAGGCCAAGGCTGACAAGTTAACTATGCGTGGCCTGTGCCACCTAGCAATGAGCTCTGCAGCCACGGAAGGCAATCTTTATGCCTTTATCGTAAACCTGAGAGCAGTGTAACCCTCTGGCTAGTTATACTTTAACAGCAAACCCATTTTTCATCTCACTGTGGTGTTGTGCTTTCTTTTAAATGTCATCTGTAGAGTCCCCCAGCAAGTGGGAGCTTCAGTTTTGCTTTGTATTTCTTACAGCTACTGACAAAATTTTTTTCATATGAATGTGATCCACTGGGTTACTGAAAAAGAGCCAGATTCTTTCTTAGAGGCATCAACAAGCTTAAAAAAGTTTGATGTAACTTTTATACTTCAATCAAACTATTTTGCCAGTATATATTTGTCATTTATAACCCGTGGATTAATTGACCGGCTTTTTTATTAAGGTTGAAATCTTACATTTTAGAAGCATTATTAAGCAAGTAAATTAATCTTCAGCTCTCCTGTAGCACTGAAGCTTGTTCATCACTGTTGTGCCTTCCATCATTCTTTAAACATTTGATAATTGATAGTAGTAATTTAAAATAAATTCAGATCTTTTGTTTAAAATGTATAGAGTATGTGTGCTTCCGTGACCTCTCCTACCTGCTCAAATCACAGCATCAAGATAAAATTCTTCGGTCAAAATGAAGCCAGCTGAATGAATGCCTACTTAGGATTAAGACAAATACAATGAGAAGTAATTGCTGTCTGTGCATAACTTTTATCCAGATCCTATGTCTCAGCCATAGGAAAATCTTAAATAAAATCTTCTTCAAAGTAATTGACAACTTTGCTGAGAGCAGATGTCAGTTTACCTATGTATTCCGATTTTAACTTGTAAGTCTGACTGTTACTTGCCCATAGATGGCAATAGCATTACACCATTCAAGTAGCCCCCAGCCTATGAAATGAGGCTGTGATGGTGGTGAATATTAACTGAAAAAATATCTTTTCTTTTTTTTTTTTTGTTTTTTTTTTTTTTTTCTGGCTACAGCAGTGGTGATGGGGACTGTTCTACTTGCGAGAATGTTGGGACTAATCATGTGAGAAAAGATCCCGGAGTGATGAGGCAGCGTATTTCCCATGTCTGAGGTCAGGATTTGTTCTGTGAAGCTGACCTTTAAAACAGCCTGAAAATGAGGAATGTGGCACCAGAGAGCAGAGCAGGAAGCATGAAATGATGTAAGATATGTTTCTTCTGCATATGAAATACTTCTTTTTTTCAAGCTCCAGGTTTGTGATTCAGCATTTTCTGCCACTGACAGAATATAAAAAAGGGGGAAATCCTGTGGAAAGGAGAAGTTCTTATCATTCTAGTAAAAAATATAATAAAGTATTAGCCATCAAGTATTTTTGTTCCCCTCAGAGATGGGGGAGGGGTTATATCTTTTCCCCAAATCACTTTGCCCTCAACCTCATGCCTAAGAATCCTGGAATGGTGGAAAAAATAGTATTTAGGCTCAGCCTGGACACCTCATCTGCCTATAATGGGTGTGAAGTGCTACCAGCTTTGTCGGTGTTGGATACCTGGGGTACTGCTATTCTGACTCTGACAAGTGACAGCAGGACAGGCCTGCTGCATGAAAGCTTCAGGGTGTTGGGCAGGTGTTTGATGCAGGATGGGTAGTTCAAGGACCCACCCCAGGGCTAAAGCATCATCCCAAAGGAGAGGTTGCCAGCCTGGGTTTGGTCCCAGCTGCATGATGATGCAAGACCTCAGGCACAAGCTCTCCTCTCTGAGCTTAGACTAAAGTGCCTTTACTGCCTTTTATTCCTTATTTCTTGCCGTTTCTTCCCGTGTCCTTTCTCTTGCTGAGACTCATGAGGCTATGCCGAGAGACCTGATGTGCCTGCTGGAGGCTCTGCTGTGATGGAGATTGTTAAAGAAGTTTTGAACCACAAATATTCCATATTCCTTTACAGAAATCTTGCTTCTCCGGTGTCAGTTTGAGCCCTTAGACCACCACTGGGCAGGAAAAGGATGCCCCAGCCTGTTGTCATCTCTCTGATCTGAAGTCCCACTGCCCTGTCAGGAAAGGGAGTTTGGACAGAGAAAGCAAGGGAGTTGCTTCATCCTTCACCCTCTTTGGAGCCTGATTGTGCATTAAGATGGTGTTATTCTCTGTCAGTAAAGGGGGTGGCAGTGGGGAGCACTGCCAGATACTGGAGCTTGGCTTAGACCATCGGGAAGCTGCAAAATGGTCCCTGGCAAAGGGTTGGCCCAGGCTGCTAGTGCTTTCCCAAACAATTCCCAGGAATGGACATAAAATGTCCGACTGCAGCACTTTGATGCATAGGAGGGTTCAACAGCCTGGATGTGCCTGCTCTGTGCCTGTTGGCTAGTTTATCCTTGTGGATGTGGTCTGGGCATGTCTTGGTTGATCTTTGCAGGCCCTGTGCAGGGCCAGCCTTGCTTTCCAATGCTGAATCATGTCACAGTGAACCAGCAGGGAGACAGCCTCCTCATGCTTTCTCTTTACCTGCTGAGGTGGCAGCACCAGTGAGGGTGAGTGATGGATGGTTTTTGGTTGCTCCAAATGCTAGCCAGAAGGAAGGCAGCTTGCATCTGCCCAAGATTCTGAATAGATGGGGTTTTTTAAGAGTCTGAAGGAACAAGCAACTGGACATGACCATGTGCTGTATGCCTGAGACTGGCACTGGGATGGCTTGTGTGTTTTAAAATGATGTTGAAAAACGGGTGGTGGAACATTAGAGCAACACAACATGATTCAGAGCCCAAAGAAAATGCTTTGCAATGGGAGATGTGGAGCACTCACTCTCTCTAGTTTATCAAAGGAGACTGAGCAGGGAATTGATTACGGTGGCGAAGGAACTTCCTCGGGAGAAAAATATCAGGTACTGAAAGGCTCTTTAATCTAGTAAATTATGGGAATGTGTAGCAGCACACTGAAACCAGATAAATTCATATGAAAAACTGGGCACAAATTTATTGGAATGAAGGTGATTAATCACTATAACAAGCTGTCAGGGCAGTTGGCGCGTTTTCCAGATGTGTCCAAGCCAAGACAGGCATGCTTCTGATGGATGTGCTCTAACTGCACTTAAAAGCATGAGTGACGCTGTAGTCAAGTCTCGAGCAAGGTAAGCAGGTGAGTTTTGAAGGGCTGTGATATGCAAGAGGTCTGACTAACAGTTCCCAAAGGAGCTGCAAAGATCTAATGGTTCCTATCTGTCCTTAAGCTCTGAGAAGCTGAGAAAAACAGCACTTAGCAGAAAGGGGAAGGGAAGAGTCAAAATGACAGCCCTGTCACTGGCACACTAATGTGCCCTCTGTTTCTGCAAGGACTGTATCTTTCACCTGCTCAGGGCTTTACTATTGTATTCTCAACACACACTGCAAGACTGATCTTTCTGCAGTCCACAAGTCCCTCTGTACCGATTGGTGTCAGTGTCTCTCATTTTAGTAAAGCATGAATAAAAATTCATGATGTTCAGTGGCTCACATGGTAGCTGGGATAAATATTTTACTTTTTGCTTGTTGTTACTTCATCTTCTTGAGCTTTGGACTCACCTATTCTCCTTGCCTCCTAGTTCCTCTAGTATCTGTTTCCTTGTATTGCCTTTGCCATCCAGCTCAGTACACTGTGCTGCGTTGCTAATCTCTGTTGCAGTAGAACTTGGAAGCTGCTTCTTACTCAGTCTGGCACCATTTGTTGCTCATAATTTGACAAAATGAACCCTGTCTTTCTTGCACAGGTTTCACATAGGATGCGTATGTCAGTGATGTGCTGTGTAGATAAGAGCTTGTCAGGAACTTTTTGATAAAGCGCCTTTCATCCAGAAATACAAATTCGTAGATGCTGTACCTATTGACAGGAATGCACTAAGGTAAAATACCTGCAATCTGTATCTAGAAAACTGCTCTGGTTTCATTTTAAAAACAAGACTTCTCCCCTGGAAAACCAGTTGGTGTTGGAAATCAAGAATTTCTCATTCCCTATTGCCTTTTCCAGGGTCCCTGTGCTTTCCCGCTTCCTCGTCATCTGCTTGGGATGGTGCAAGAATTGTATTTTCTCAAGCCCTAAGTGAAATCTTCTGGCTTCTCCCTGTCCAGAGGCTAATTTTGTACAGAGTCAGAGCTAAAACAAGGCTAATGAAAGGGTGGAATTGTCATCCACTTGTCACCAATACCCACAAGCCATTAATCTGGTGCACGGACTCTCTGGAACATGGGAAGTTAGAGGTAGAGCAGGTTTTGAACTGAGATCTCCAAATAGTAAGTGAGAGCCCTGAGCTTATTTTTACATAGGGAAAAGAAACTTTTTAAGACTTTTAAATGTTTTTAAATTTTCTTTTTTTTTTTTTTTTTTGAGGAAATGCAAGCATTTTGCCATGCAGTTTTTCAGATGCATATGGGCCTCTGCACAGCAGTAGAAGTATCCACATGAGCAAAAAGCTCCAGCTCAGGAAAGTACAGAGGGTGTGAGAAGAATAAGACTGTGGCTGGAGAGGTGGAAATGGCTTAGTTGGGGCACCAGGTGAAGTTCTGCAATGGTTGATCTTATTTGCAAAGACTGCAGCTGAAAACAGACCCAGGTGGGAGCTGATCCAGACTATTCCCAGCCCTTGGGGACATTCAGGTTTGGAACTGAATGACACATGTTTTAAGCCGAACTGAACCCATGTGTCTAAACTTCTTCAATCCATGTGTCTAAACTTCTTCAACACTCTGGGGAGAAGTTGCTTTTGACCTCACTCTGTAGTTTGGATCCATTTGCTTAGTCACTAGCCAGATGAAGATTATTCTCAGTCTCAGGAAAAGATCTGCCTTTGTTCTCTGGCTCAGATTAATTTAATTTACTGTCACACCCCCAGTTTATATGCTTTTATATGCACAACCTGCTGCTAAATGTGGGTAAAATAAGGGGATAGACCTTTTACTGTCTCTCCTTTCAGCTTGTTGATCATAGGAGTCAGTCATATGCATAGTAATATGTAATTGAAGGAAGGTAGCTTTGCCTAGCTGACTTAGATCTCACCTCTAAGCCTGTACTCAAAAAGACCTACCTATTCTGAGTGATGTGGGAAGCTCCTCAGGGCCCAGAATGTGACAAGTAATCAATTATTGTAAAAACATTTCTGCGATGTTATGGAATCCAGCCAAGAGACATGACGAAAGTAAAAACTGTTTTCTAGGACATCCAGTTTAATTGAATTTTGTCGTGCCCATAGAACTTCTCGGCAAACGTCTGTACCTTTCCATGTGTTGATTATGTCCTGTGTCCTTTTATGATTTGGTTACCTTGGCAATCCAGCTAATTTTCCAGAAAAGTCCACTCCATCAAAGGTCATTGACTTGTTACATTAATGGCCTGCTTGCTCCTTTAGTAGACTTCAGCATCCATTGATTGCAGGTTCTTTCACGGGCTTGGACCCTTATGAGAAGAGATTTGCAGAGAGGGCTATGCCCTCGCATGCTTGATTGGAGCTGGTATTTATTTTTTTTTCCCCTTTTTCTTCATCACTCTGACTGATCAGCTTTCTTGTTTCTTGAAACACTGGGATAGTTTATCTATGTACTACCAGGCTTCTGTTCTAGCAGGTTCTCTATAGGAGTGAAGTTTTCCAGTAAAAGTCTCTTCTTACGTGCCTCCCTTTGACATGTTTATACAATGGTTTGACTTGAAAAAGTCTCAACATCATTTCTGCCTTCAGGCAAGCCACAGAGGGACCAATGCATAACAAGTTCACCTATATTTTCCACTTGAATTTAGCTTTTTTTTTAGAGCTTGAGGATTAAGAGATAAAGCCTAAAACATACTAAAATATGCCACAACACTGAGCATTCAAATCCTTGGCTCATTGAATTCTTGCTGGGATGCTTGTACGCTACAATGGGGAAAGCCAAGTGCCTCAAAAGAACAGAACCTCACTGCAGAAGGAGCTGCTTGCACCAGCTGGCAGAGAACATGAGCTTGGAAGGGGAAATCATACAGGGAAATCCATGCAGTCAATAACTGCTCACATTTAGAAAATAATTTTAAAAACACTAAACTTGAAATGTTAACCAGAGGTTGACCTATCTCCTTTGGTATCTTCCTGGCTTCTTTCCCCATGTTTTGCAGAGCCTGTGTGTTCTAGTTAGGATAGTGGCAATGGAGAGGATCACTGCAAGCTGAACTACATGGGGGGAGGAGGAGGAGTGTAGAGTGTGGTGATGAAGGGGTGGCAGAACAGGACTGGGGAGTTTCATGAAGCTCTTAAAGCAGTAAGCCCAAGCAAGGACCGTCTCTTTTTATAGAGGTATAGCCATGGTGTTTTCTTTGAGGAATCTACCATAAGCCATATTCTACAAGCATTCTGGATCTCAAAGCACTGGGGTTAGGCTTGTTCGAAAAGCCAGGCTCCTCCCAGCTGGAACTGTGCTGGCTTGTACTATTAGGGAAGAAATGAGGCTGTATCAACCCTAAATCTGTTCCAGGTGGCATGACTTTTTGGGACCAGGTTCCCAGCAGATGAAGGAGGAGAAACATGGCACTAAGGAGATTTCTTCACTGAGATACAGAGAGCACCTTGTCATTGCAGCTGCCCTTGAAGTTAGGTAACTCACAGCTACACCTGAAGTTGGGTGAGTCTCCCTTTCTCATAAGGCCACTTGTGTGTGCAATGAGCAGCCCAGAATCAAATAAAATCCCAGGCATGGATGGCACTACTCACCAGCTCTGCTTGCTTAAAAGTCCCCACATACAGGGCCAGCAATGACTCTTCCAAAGAGCTTCTGCACCCCAGGAGGGAGGAAGCCTTCCAGCACCAAGCCAATGTGGTGCAAACACATGCTGAAAAGGGTGGGCTGGAGACAGCCATCCAGGTATGGATGTGCCTGCATGGGAAGTCACAAGGTAGCTGTGCCAAAACCCTGGGCTTCCCAAATGCTTTTGGGGGGCCTGCCGGTTGCTTCACTCAGGAGCATCCATGCCTCATTCCCTGCTCCAATGGGTGCAGCTGGCTGAGAGAATTTTGCTGGAGCCATTGCAAGACAAAATCTGTCTGTGGGGGCGAAGGCTGGGATAGGATCACACGATCTGTGTCAGGGGGATTGGACTTTGACCTTTAAGGTCACTTCCAACCCAAACCATTCAATGATGTGAAATAACCATATTTACCTGAACGTAAGGTAGCCTCACTTCCAAGGGAGGCCTCAGTTAAACCCAAACCCAAGTAATTGGCTGGCTTTAGCAGGTGAGTGGGACTAGATGATCTCTAGAGGTCCTTTCTGACTCTGACAATTCCATGGCTGTGGATTAAAAACATAAATCTTGCATGTCCTGGTGAGGGTCAAGTTATCCCAGTCCTGCACGAGGCTCCGCTGCCCACCTGCCCCACACAACAGCTCCTCCGCAGCCCCATGCTGACCCCCCTGATCCCCAGTTTTGCCCTCACCCTACCTGAGAGGAGACAGAGGGTGTCCCCAAGGTGCTCGGTACCACCATTCACGTGGCTTCAACTCAAGGGTGCTACAGAGACACTGGGGCGGGGGGGAGGTTTATGCCATGCCAGGAGCATGGGTGTTTGGAGTCCCAATTTTTAAACTTTTTTTTTTTTTTTTCTAGTGCTTTCTGAAAGGAATCTCTACCCAATCTGTTACGGGCACATTTTACCCATGTCTTTTTGGAATTACCTTTGCTCAGGCCTTGTGCGGTGGCACCTGTTCCCCGGCCAGCGGGGCTGGGGCCTAGGGCCTGCTGTGCCGCGGTACCGCCCTGCCATCTTGTGGGCCTCGCCCGCCTTGCAGGCCGCCGCCGCTCCCTCTCCAGAGCTCGGAGCAGGACGTGGGACAAGTTTTCCAGAGCAGTTTTAAAATCTGGGAAATATTTTAAAAATATGGGGGGGGGNGGAAATGACTGGCTGGAGAGCAGGTGGTCATGTTTTCAGAGCCCCAGTTAGTTGCAAGCTTTGTAGGGGTCATGGGTGGTCCAGATGTCTGCTTCTGTTATCCTAAGGACGCGTATCTCAATATATCTTTGCCAATCTCGAATTTTGTAGCCCCAGCTCACTATTTTTTTTACCATCAGAGAGGCTGGCTCTGGAGAAGGCGAGCAGAGGAGTACAGGGAGTGGATTTCAACTGAAAAGTGCTAATGAATCGCACAAATAACGAGCGTGCTTTACGTGGAAATTGCCTGCTCAGTGCTATTGGAACGTGCTGCTGAAGAGGGTGCATTTGCTAATGCTTGCATGTCGGTGTGGGAAAGGGTGGGGAGAAAAATTCCATCCCCTGTGGCAAAAGGAGAGATCCCAACGCATGGTGGAGCTAGATGATGGCGTATGAAGCGCCCAAGTACAAAGGTATTTCTACAAAACAGGATTAGGGACTAGCTTTCTCTTCTCAGAGTCAGCCTTTCACGCTTAATTTACTGCTTATCCTCACTTAGCCGGGATTCTCCATTTTGCCTAGATTACAGAACAGTGGTGCCTCAAGCCGTTTAAAAGTACAGCATTGAACTTGTCTGTTACCACTGATACACCGAAGTTAGGGAGCCACGAATCCCGACTGCCTGTCTAGCCCTTCATTAGGAGCACCTCAGGCCAACTGAAACAGTAAAATCTCCCCAAGAGGTGCAGCAGAACAGGGCTTTGTGAATCCCCTTTGCACAACTGTGGGACAGCTGTGGAGTGAAGGCAATGGGAAGACAGGAGCTTGTCTCTGGTTTTTAAGCCAAGAAACAAGAAACTCTGCTGAAACCCATGTCCCTCTGCTTTTAGCCTCTGCTTACCTTGTTATATGCAAGACAAAAATGCAACCATCTTCCTGTGTAAAAGACAGGAGGTGCAAAAGCCCAGTTTTTTCTTTGTAGGGACCTACTTTCCAGTCTAGCCAGGTACCCAAGAGCATTGGAGGATTTAGGTCCAAGGTCTGAGGCTTTTGCAGCTCTTTTCTCACTTGGGACACAGGCAGGAGCATGTGGCATTAACAGCTCCAGTGGCTTCAGCTCCAAATGAGCTGGTCTTCTCAGCCCAGAAAGCTTTTCTGTTTTCTTTCCAGCTGTAGCAGTTGATCAGAGAAGCAAGTGGTCATGTTCTCCTTGCAAACCTTGTTCCGCTTTCACACTAACTCTTAGCCTGTCATTCATCATTGCTTCTCATTTTGGAAGACTTTAAGTTAAATAAACCCTGGAACAAATGGAAGAGAATTGCAGGGCTGCCTCCTAATACCAGGATGCTAAACTGGGGCAGCTGGCAATCAAGCCTTTGAGCTTCACAGAAGGAAGAGCTGAGGTGGAGGGTTACCAAAGCAGCACTGTACAGCTGATGGAGGGCAAGCAAGGGGATGGCAGGTGGGTCCCTGTTGGGTGAGGGGACGCTAGTTCTCAGACCGACCAGGAAAAGGCAATCTGGCAAGGACAAGGGCATGGCTTTGTAATGGTACAGGGGACCCCTGGAAAGACTGTAAAATGAGAACAGTCAATTAACAAGCTGCTGTGGCTTCAGGAAATCCATTATAGACATACTGTTGTAATGAGCCCATCTGATGCACAGAAGCTATTTAACCTTCAGCCTTGTGCCTTATAAAGCACCGCTGGGGCACTGAGTAAGGCTGTTAATTATTAGGGTCAACCTTAGCAGACAGAAGTGTCCTCAAGTATGGGTTACTGTGATACACTCAATTTCTCTATTATGTCAATAACTAATTTCTTAAATAGTTCAAGAATTGACAGATTGGCATCCATTAACAAGCCTTAACTCCTGGCTATGGGAGCAATTACAGGCCACAGGGGCTGCAAAACCCATTCACAGGTCCTATATATGTATGTACTCAACTGGAATATATATATATATGTACTCTAGTACACATACGTATATACACACTACTGTTACAGCTTGGTGTTAGCTATTAGTAAAACAAATAACTAATGCACGTAGAAGGAATAAGTAGACAATGAGAGACATTGGCTTGAGCAGATGTCTTGATGCTTGAGCACTGTCTTCAGGTGCTCTGACAGCAGAGAATTAAGTCAGACTGATTTTTAAAGAACTGTGTATTGAGAAACTGTAAACAAACAGAATTGCAATCTGTCAAAAATACCCATTATATTTACTATGAAAAGTGCATATTTAAAAAAAATCTTCTGTACAGCAAGCATTTAATGGATTTGATACTTGTTATATTGTTCACTTTTATGCTGCAAGACAAATCTTATTGCTCTTATTCATACAGGCCATACAATTTTTTGTATTTAAATGCAAACATAGTTTTTTTTTACAGGCACAGCCTGTGAAGAATCAGTACATTTGAAAACTGCAGTGAGCAGGTAGGAAATCCCATTGATCCACAAAGGGGATTTATTGTTTTGTCTCAAAGCCGAGCATGACTAGAAAAGCAACTGTCCTAAGCAGAGCTGTTGTAAAAGGGCACTGGAGGCTTTGCTGCCCGAGCTGGCAACACCGGCTGCACACAGCTTGAGGAAGAGGAGGGAAATGCCTGCCTGAGACTCCTCTGGCTGATCACCTGGAGTTAAATCAAAGGAGGCCACACAGAGACAGGAGAGAGGAGGAAGTGAAACAATGATAGCCACAGAGTGTCCTTCAGGGGATCGGTGGGGAGTGAGGTACTGGAATAACTGCTGCCAGAAGGGTGACAAGCTGTTTTTCCAAGGTCAGTGATGAACACAAAAAGATATGAAACCCTCCCGTCACAGAGGAAGGAACTGGGAAGCGGGGGTGTGGAAAGGAGGGAAAAGCAGCCTCTTAAGGAGAGACATCACTGGAGTTGTGATGCCCCTGGGTGCGCAACCAAAGCTGGGATGATTTGCTGCGTAGGGGGTTTCAGGGGCTTGTCTGAGCTGCTGGAGAGGTGATGTGGGGGAAGACCAAGACCTCCTGCAGATTTAGCAAACCTGTCTCCTGGTTTGTGGCGGGCTTTTGGGTGTACTGTCAGCCCTTCTGCCCTGAAGGGACAGTGACAGCTGTCCATTGGAGGCTGTTTGGAGGAGAAAGGGCTGGCAAGCAGTGCATTCAGAGAGAGCAGTCCTGTTTATTCATCAACACGGGGAGTGGGGTGGGGGGAGCAAAATGGGGATGCCAGCCCAGAGGGAGGTGACTGTGGCAGCAGCCCTCATCTTCTTGTGCCCTGGGAAAGATGGCAAAGCTGGGGTGGGGAAGGACACTACTCCCCACCTGGAATGGTATCTGTTTGGGGTTTGGTTTTTTTTCCCTACAGCCATCCTTTATTAAAAGAGTGGCCATTACCACCTTTCCCCACAAACCTTTTCTCCCCTGTGTCTAGACTGCCATGGCCACAGCACCCTTGCCAGAGCATCACTGCTGTACCTGTGAGCAGGGACAAGCACCTGTGGGACAGGCTGTTGGGGGGAGAGCGAGCCCAGGTGCACCACAGACCAGAGCCATCTTCCCACTGAAACTGTCCAGGCGGCTGTGACTGAAATTTAATTTGCCTGGTGCGTTCAGTGGACATTTTAATCAGCATTTCCTACAATCTACTTGGCAAAGAGGCTCAACTGGCAGCTGCCTGACTGAATGGGCTTTGCACCCAGTCTAACCTTCTCCATTCGCAATTTCCAGTGCTGGAAAACCTCTCTGTCTCGCTCTCAGAAGTTTCTATAGCAATCACGGCCGTCCTAGCGAAGCACTGAAAATGGCAGCCCATTCAGATTGTAATTTTGCTGGACAGTAATTGCTCCTCTCTCCATTGGCCTCTGAAGCGTTACTTTTTGGGAGGTATCAACCACAACTGGAGACTGGTCCCTTGTCTGTGTTTTCAACAAACTTCGCCCCCACCCCAGCTTTTTAGCTGTTTGCAGCGTGTTTGAACCTTGACTACGAGGGAGGCGTTGTTGGGCACATCACACCTCAGCTACAGGAAACACCTGACATGAATAATGTTCTTAAGAAGCCTACAGGGAAAAAAACCTCGCTGCCCAACACATCATGTTGTGACCCAAACATTACCCATCACTGTAGGTAGAAAAAGCTCCAAGTGTGTGTTTGGCTTTACTAATTGTAGAAGACCAGAGGAAGCAAAGAAAGCTTTTTCTTCATGGCGCAGGGCTTACTTTTCCTGGTTCAGTTAACTTCAGCCTAAACAAACACTTGATCTTTTGTTCCATGCTTCATCTTTCAGCAGCTGTGATCGCTCTTAATTACTGTGACACTGAAGAACAGCATGCTAAAAATATATTAAGTAACAGAATGGAAGGTTTTGCTCTTTGCAAGAAGAGGGTGTGGTAGCATCTTACCCCAGCTTGTGAGGGAATCGATCAACCTTTTCTCAAGCTCTTCTCGTAATCTTCCCCTATACTTTTATGGCTATTGTTGCCTTCTGGAAAAATTAGCTTGAAGCTGAGTAAGGGGAATTGTGGATAAGTGTTTGCAATTTGGCTTTGGACTGACACAGTGTGATTGCACTCAAAGAATGTAAAGTCTTTGCGCTGGCAGCAGTGTTTGAATTTGGGAATATGGGATTCGCATTGGGGGAAAAAAAAAAAGTGGATTTTTATAACGATTTAAATGAACAATTTCAGCTAGAGAGCGGATTAACAGAGCCAACTAAACCCTTCACCCTGACAAAGAACTGGCGGGAGGACTATAGAAACTCATCCAAAATTTTACCGACATGAATGCAGAGTAATAGGTCAGCGAGAAGCATTTCTGTATTTTAATGGCGCTCTTAGAATTCAATTCAATTTAAAACAAAAGTTGTTTTACAAATATGTGGAGAATGCAGAAGGCTGGAGAGGGAGCAAGTGGCCTGCATCCTCCATCTGCTCCATCCTCTCTCCACTCTGCACAAGCGACTGCCACTGCAAGTCCTCCTTCTCAGCAGGCAGAAAGACCAAACGCAGGCACTGCCCCAACCCGAGGGTCAGAAGTGTCTCCCGTTCTGCAGGGGCACGGATGCACCCCCAGACCCCATACTTCATGACTGCGGGAGCTCTCGAGTCCCAAGCCTGGGGGTCTAATTGGCTGACAGAGAAAGCAGATCTTGAACAATAAGCATCCCAAATTAACAGGGGCAGGGGGGATTATTTTACTGGTGGTTCACCACTCAGCTGGGGGTCCCCACCCTCACATTGCTGGAGAAAAGAGCCAGAGACATGGAAAAAAAGGTTTCAAACCCCCAAATTAGGACTGCTGGCAGCAGTAACTGAGGAGGACAAGTCTAAACTGCCTCTAGAAGAGGACCTTTCTGACAAGCCCTGCATACATACACCTACCAAAAGTGGAGCCACACGTAAGGCAGTGGCCTGCGGGGCTGTGGCTCAGCCAGACAACCAAGTACCCAGGAACTGGCCCTGCTGCTGGGTCGGTGTTTACCCCCTGGAGACAGAGATAAAAACCCCACCTATCTCATGAGGTAATTAACACAAGATCTAAAAATAGTGTAAATAATAAGTGAAATGTTTATACAAACTGGATTTATTATCTTTCCTTTATTACAACATCAGCTCTTCTCAACAAAAGGCTTTAACAGTGTTCAGTTTGTATATATGAGACTCAAAAATATGTATTTTTCCGACATTTTCTCAGTATATAATACAAGGAAAATCCCAACAGAACTTACAAAGCCACTGTAGTTGACAAGTACAGGAGCTAAGATTGTAATGAATCATATAGGAAATTTGTCATTACAGGTAGAGGAAAAACTACAGGAATTGGTTAAGTTTTTAGTCACAAACCATAGATTAATTTCTTTTTATTTCAAATAGATGCATTATACAAAAAAAAAAAAAAATCACTACAAAGAGGCACATGGTGTTTAGTTGATGGCATTAATTCTGTAACCCAAACAAGGAAACTAATCCACTTTGAGTAGCTAAATTATTTTTTGCACTATTTACATACTTTACTGAAGTATTTTCATCCCAGAGCCTCAGCAAGCATCTTAGAATATTAATGAGTGAAGCCTGGCAGCACTCCAGCGTCAGCAAGTAAGAAAGTAACATCATTCCCACTTTAGCAACAGGGAAACTGAGGCACTGGGATTATCTGAATCCAGGTAATTGCGGGAAGAAAACTCCTGGATCTTGATCCTCTCAGACAAGTCTTGATGGAGAGACCGGTCTTCCTCCTCGTTAGGTGGCTGGTGACTGTGCTGCGCGCTCTTTGAAACCTGGTCAGTCTTTTTCATGTTTAAATTGCTGCAGAATTAGGTGACATCTACCCAGCTATAGTGTCATTACGATCACCTTTACTCAAAGAAAGCCATTAATGGTTTTCCTCTTTAGATCAAAAAGTGACAACTGCAAGAACGGCATCTTCAATCCCTGCAAAGAGCTACGGAGGGGGGCTGTCCCGTCATACCCAAAATACTGCAACTGTTCCCCTGATCTGATAAATACTGAAAACCAGTAGCTTTGAAAGAGAAAATTGCATTCTCTATAGGGAAAAAAAAAAAAAGTAAGAGCTACTGCACAAGATCATGAAATTAAAATAGAGCTTTAAAGATAAGGAGTGTATATGGATAGAGTAACTGTGCTCACAGAAGCTGTAGTTTATGTTTTCAGGCATGGGGAACATTCCTTTGTCAATCAAGTATTTGAGCTGAGTTAGTTGAGAGATTCTCAGCCAGGATGTGGCCTTTATATACCAACATAGAATATTTCAGATGGTTCGTAATCACAAGGATTTTACTTCCTGTGACAGCAAAATATCGTACCACATCAAAAAGGTTACTTGAAAAGACCTTTAAAAATAACTCAGCAATAGTATTTGCTGAATGACTAAAAGGGAAATAAAAAACATGTTGCAGATCTGAGATGAAATAAATTTGCAAGTGAAAAACCTAAAAAGCCAATACTTGAACTTGGGATAGAAACATCTAGCATAAATCCAGCAATTTTAAGGCCGTTAAGGAGTGTGCATGATTTATTCACAGGCATCTCACCATTTATGTTTCGGCAGCTAAAACATCTTACAGTGGGGATAAAAAGTCACAGACCTCACAGAGCAGCGAGGAGCAGGCCAGGCAGCAGGGGACAGGAGTGCTGGGAGAGGCAGGACATACCCAGCGTGGTCCATTATGCCCCAGTGAGAGATTCTGGCCAGCAGAAGTGGGCCTCAGAAGAGGTGCCTCCAAATTCCCTATTGGAAAGAGACTGGATACCACAGCATTAGCAGCAGCATCATAAAATAAGCACACAGGGCCTTGAATTCTTTAGGGAAGCGGATGGACATAAGGAGGCTTCTTCTGTGGTTGCTGTGGGGATCTCAGCCCCGGCATCTGGGTTGGCTGACAAATTGGTCCCACCAATCTCTCCCTGTGGTCTTAACCTAAAAGTGGCAATCCACACTCTGCAGTGCAACCACAAACACTGCACAGGAATTCAAGCAGCTTTTCTTGTTCTCAGCCCCAAAACACTTCTATAATATCCTTGATTATTGCCAGCACGTACCAATGACTCCCAACACATGTCTTCCTTGGTGGCCAAGGAAAGACTGCACTGTGTTTTTATTTAGCATTGTGCCCTGGAAACAGGGCTGGCTCTGGAAGCTTTTGGGAACTTCCCTCCGATGGTTTGACAGAGCTCACCTGCATCCCAGGAGGCTTATAAAGATTCCTCAGTCCCACCGCTTTTACGAGCTTCCAAAACCCTGGGGTATCTGAGCTTGGGATGGGGGATCAGATCCCAGAAAAGCCTCAAATACCAACAGGCAAAGCTGCGCCAGTTTGAACACAGACAGATCTTCCCGGGGGCCTCCAGGTTGGCCATCACCCACAGACTGTGGAGAAAGACTTCCTTTCCCTGACCCGAGACAGTCTCCGTGGGAATGCAGAACCTGCCAGAACCTCTTCTCTCACACATCCCAGACATCTCACCTGTGTTGTGCAAGATTAAGCATTTCCCCTGTACTGTGCAGTAGAGGTGGACATATAGGCTAAACATATAGGCAGCTTTTAAAATAATGCAAATAAATATCAAGATGCTTTAGGGTGGGTATCTACCTCCCACCTCCCATTTCCCCCGCAACACATTCCGGTTCAGACAAGGCAGGAGGCATTTGAATGCTACCAGAAAAAAAGCCAAGGCTGAAACTTCAGGAGACCTATCGGTGCAGGCCCAGGCTGATGATTACAGACTGCCATCTATAAATACAGAACCACAGACACTTAAATTATATATATTAGTTTTATCTATATTTTTATATATGTATAAATTAAGTATACATATATGTGTGTGTATACAGACACACATGCATCAATCTCAGTAGTCTCTCTGTTGAGAAACCTAATAAAAATTTCTGAAAGTATACATTAATTATTCAGATAAGTATAAGCAATGTATTCAGATTTGGTTTTTCATGAATATGCATTAAAATTCTCCATAGCAGTCAACTTTGTGGGAACAACGACATAGTTGCCTAAGTTGTAAATTATAAATACAGGCTTTAAAATTTCTTTGAAGAACAGGTATAGCCGGTATAAGGTAACTTCCAGCACAAGCAGAAGTGATCAGAACAGAAAACCAGACCTGAGCACGTGGCTCCAAAGCACCTGTATTGCCCTAAAACATACATGTGCATAGGACCTCCTCCAGTCCTCTCTGATCCCTGAAAGTCCCTTTTAAAAGCTTTCTGTAATTGTGATGGGGGTAATCATTGAAGCAATTTAATCAGGCTTAAAGGCAGAGAAGAATATTTGTGATAACAGATACAGCACAAGAAAAAGGTCACATTGCAAAATCCAAGAAAACCCCTCACATCTGTGGACGGTGTGTTACCTACTCCCTTCCCTAAGAAACTGAGCAAATCTTTTTCAGTCCACCTGCATAATATTTTTCCCTACTCAGGGTTTCTAAATAGGCTTTTCACTGACTTTTTATAAAAACACAGTATAAGCCAATATGCACAAGGCACAACACTGTATTTTGTTTCAGTTACATTAAAACCAAGAACTGGCATTCTTAACTAATGGCATTTTTAACTGAAAGAAAGTTTCCAACTACAAACACAAGGATGGATGATGTGTTTTGAGGTAACATCCCATCTTTTCCATCAAACACACTCCTGGTGTAACTGAGCAGTACCGTGTACTACTCTCCCCGGATCACGGAAGGTTTCATATAGATGAAGCTGAGAAAAGCCAGGGTAGAAATGTGTCACTGGTGTGTAAGAGGCAGCATATCCACCCTTGCAAGAACTGCAAAATTTAGGAAGAGTATTCATTTACACTTTTATGTTGGAGTAGACCCTGTCTTATCCTAGTTTCTTTTCCCAGCTGTGGTTACTTAGATCTTAATCCTGTGTGGATTCAAGTACCTTCGAGCTCCACCTCAGTTTTCTCTCTTGGTTCAAAGTGTTAAATTTTCAATGAACCAGACGAAGCAACAGTCGGATTACAAGAAACTCTTAAAGCCTGAACATCAGCAGATGGCTACATGTAGAAAATAGCAAAAAACCTCCCAGAATACACTACAGAGGAGTTCCAGGATTCTAGCAGGGACCTATACAATATCAGGAGTTTTATAAAGAAAGCATTTGATGTTTCTTTTGTGCAAACTGCATTGTCTGGGACAGAAGGCAGTGCATGATCCACAAAGTGCCCTCTTCACGTGACATTACAAATCTGCTGTGAACCCTGCATGGCCCATTAACTTAATCTCTAGACCAATTCTCCAGAAAAATTCTAATCCCATTAAACTTCCTGAACGTCAAAGTTGTATTTTACAGAGAATAAAGGCAAAACCTCACAGGTCCACACACTGGTGGCACAGAGAAGTAACTGAGTCTTCGTGTCTTAAGCACAAAAAACGTCTGATGAAAGAAAGGCATGGGTCCAGATGATAAAGTGCAATAATTATTTCAGTTGTGCTGAAAAGCTTTCCGATTCTGTAGTTTTACTTCTCGGACATTTTATTCAACTTTTAATCATAACTTTTTTTTGCTTCTGTCGCCGTCTTTCCAGTACTGTTCAGTCTGCATTTCTGTAAGCCGCGAGACAGTCCGCTGAAAGGCGAAGATTTCCTCTTCTCCTGTAAACATGGAGAGTCCTTTGGCGGAATCCTACATCAATACACAAAACCGGTACCACAGGTCTGTGAGAGACACAGCCGTACTGGAGCACACCTCTCCTAAGGCTGAGTGCTTTCACAGGCTTTGACAATACATGCCAGCAGCACGGCACCAGAAAACTAAAGTTAACACCCCAAAATCAAAGAAAAGCAGCTAGGTAATCCTGGGAAGGAACACAGCAAAACAATAATTTGGATTTAAAACAACATGGTGCCATGTTAGCCATCTCTCTTCACTTCTCTGCTGACTAATTGCATACTGATTTAGACAAATCATTTAAAAATTCATTAACGATAACTGGCTTATAGGGAAAAGGAAACCATGATAAGCAGCATGCAAACCAGTCCTGGTTGTGAGGCAGTCCTCAGGGTCTAGGAAGAGGTAGAACAGACCATCTTTTATTTCTGTATTTTAAATGTAGGAGCTAAACTTAAATGAGTATTTTCATACATGATTGAACAGATATAATGATTAACAATTAAAATGACCCTAGAACTTACACAAAATGATTCTATATATTGTGGCGTTTTCTTTTGACTGTGAATAAATGACATAACAGGCAATTATGAGAGCGACAGATTCACTGCAGAAAAAGCAGCAAATCGCTAGTTAAACGTTTACTTCATTCCTCTTCCTAAAATGCTGCTGTAATTATGAGACCCAAACCAATTTTGTTACAAAAGGGAGAGGATGTTAATATCATGTACCTGGCTCAAGTCCAAATCATCCATCAACACTCTGTTGTCCTCTAACTCACCACTGTCCTCTTCTACCAGGAACAAGCTTTGGAGAGGAGTCGCTGCAGAGCAAATAATACGCACCTGAGAGAAGGACAACAGGCAACAAAATCATCACTTGGGCTTTGCAGAAAAGGGATAAAATACACGTTTTAAGAAAAGCAAACTTCAAATTACAACCTTGGTTTTTTATTCCAGGTATTTTCCCTTCCTCTTATTAGCACTGCTGTTACAGATTAACGAGTTAGTCATTTGAAATATTAACCCCACAGGATCTTTTTCTTGATAAACAACTCCTGTAACTTTTACTCAGAGAACAGCGTAACTGCTATTAAATGCTCAGAATATCTGCTACACAATGAGTTCACAATCAAGATCACTTTATAAAATAACACCTATAAAGTATCGGTAACCAAAGCTTGCTTTCCCCCCATGGTTAGTTTCCTCTGAGTAGGTAAGTGCACCACACACGTATTTCTACCTAAAGAATGTTTAAATTCTGAATTTCCCAGAAGGCTGAGCTGAGCCACTGTTGCTTTCACCTATGCTACTCAAGTGCACATTATTTGCTAATAAAAACGATGCTCCTTTCATGCCTGCTGGGATGAGATACAGAGTGCAGTGAGATACAGTATCCCTGGGGGACTGCAACAAAGACAGGCTGAAATATTACTACAGAAGGAGCCCCTTGCTGACAGCATGCAGCCAAAATGTTTGAGTCGTGGACAGGTCTCCACAAACACGCTCTCTCGGGTAATTTTCCACACAAATACTTGTGATGGGAGTTTAACACTTGTGGTTTTCCGAGAGAGGAATTAATAGAAAGTGGCTCTTTGCTTGCAACTCTTAATGACAGCACATAGATAGAGCAGATCACCTCACCCCCTAAACCCTATTTCTAGCACGCTATTATTAGTTTATAAATATTTAGTATATCCTCTATAAACTGTCCATTTCCAAATCATAAAGCCCAAAGTATCTGGCTGACCTGAATGAGCAACTACTCATACGCTTCGTTCAGTATCTTTGCTGAATGAGGGCCTTTCTGATCATCTTGCCAGGACATTCTTCAAAATAAATAAATCTCAATTGACATTTCCAGATTGCATAAATATTTAAGTGTGTGCATATATAATCACACATACGATAAGGTTTCATATCTTGTATTACTTTTAAAAAAAATCACCTTGTCTTTGTTTTACTAGTGCTGATTTTGCTTCCATGATTGAAACCTCTATAAATCCACACAAAATGCTGAATTTATCGTTGTTATTCCATCAGCTGTTCTTCAATCTAATGTAAAGCCTGTAGTGTCTGTCTCCTTTCAACTTAATGATGTAACTATACTATTAATTCCTCAGTACCCTGTTCAGGAAGGCTCTGATTCTCAACCAACTGCCTGTACATATTAAAATGTAAATTTACTCCAGCCCAGTTAGCAGCACAATCTTTCATTATTAAAATGATGGCGTGGCTTCTGCAGCTTTCCTGGGTTAAGGAAGAAATAATTCGAGAAAGGCAAATGAGCTCAGGCTTGTATTTATGCTCATGGTTAAGACTCACAGAAAACCAATAAACAAAACCACTGAACCTGCTTATTTGCCTTTTTCTCGATGGGAACTATTCTGTGAAGTTGGAATGATGTTTCTTTGCACAGCTTGTTCATTCTGCTTATGCTTTCCAAATCAATACTACAGAAAGCCTTGCTTCAGTTATAACAGTCAGGTTTTAGGGCTGCCAATACATGCTTCCTATACATACTGGATACAGGAAAGGCTTGGGTCTCACCTTGTGCTCATAGAAGGTATCGATAAGAGTAATGAAACGACGAGCTTGTGTCCTTTTTGCCAGTGTAAGAAGTGGTATGTCACGAACAAAGACGGTGTCAAAATGCTTTGATACTTCCAAATAGTCACTGGCCCCAAGAGGCTGAAACAAAACAAACTGTAAGAAATGGAAACCCACAATAGAATTACACATAAACACTTGAAATACTACAGTTGCAGAAGAGAGGGTGTAAAGTCCTCATCATATTCTTATTTTTGTTGCTTCATATCTCAATTCAGGAATTCCTGTTTGCCCTTATGACATCAGTACATACGGGTGCTCATTCACAGTGTCGGCTTTACCTTAATAGCATTTCATAGTTAAAAATGTGGCTCTTCTGCATCCTGACAAGGATATGAACTGTCTGACAACCTCAAACAAAATAATCACTATAAACCATAGTCCGTAGAAGAAAAGAAAAACTACAGTTAAGCTACAAAGTCAACCTACAGCATAAATAATTTGAACAGCTATGAAGGATGCCTTTCCAGCAGCTCAATTTTTAAACACAAATGCATGAGTTGTTACTAAATCATAAGCCAACCTGCATTTAGTTCACTGACCAAGACTAACCCAGACTGAATAAAAATCTCACGTTCCAAATCCTGAAAACATCAGGAAACAGATAAAAATACAATTTTTTAGCAGTTCCTTTGTTCATGGTTTAACCTGTAATGACGAAATAAAAATCTTTAATAAGAACTTATTAGTTTCTATTTATGTATCTAACCCATCAACAGAAGATACGAACAAACAGCAGTAGCTCATCCAAGTACACATTTAAATACATTCATTAAAAATCACTTTTTCATTACATGGAAGGTAATTTCTTCTGCAAGATCTACCCTATTAGTACTGCAGGCAGTACTTGATCTTGAGCTGTTAAGTCATCGTATTTAGGAAAAAAACTTAATAAGCCTGAAAGTCGTCCCATTAGTTTTACTTGTGCAAGTACTTCAGTATCTTGGACACAACTGTTCCATAGAGCAAGATCAGCACCATTTTGCATGACAATGTCACAACTCCCCTCCCAGTGAGTGAAATGTGCTGTACCAACAGTGTAATATGGTGATAAAGCACCGCGATACTGCTAATATCTTAAAAACAGGAAATAAAAAGTATGTTCTCTAACTGAAATTGCTAGAAAAATTTGCTGTAGGCCGAGCTCAACTCCTTAACTAGAACCCTTCTGCAAGAAGTTATTTTGAACAATCATTAATGGCTGTCCATGACCCAGGCTTTCAGTTTTATTTAGATGCAAGAATGAAAACCCCATAGGAATGGCCTTATACGCAAGCACAGGAGAGTGAAGCCCTGTTGGCGTCCCAAAAATTAATGTGAATAAGCTGGAGCTGTTCACCAAAGCTTCTAACCACCCACCCCCACCAGCAGGTATTAAAGTCTCTGACTCTGAGCCAGTTCTCCCACCTGCAGTTTCACAAATTGCCCTGCTTCCCCATTCACAACTGCACAACTACCCTGTGGCATTGATGGGAAAGAATTATTACAAAAGCTTTCATGTGTTTTTTTAGCAGTGTTGAAGAGCAGTATAGACTGTACTCTCCCCTCAAAGTTATAGATACTGTTTATTTTCTCCCTCCATTTCAGGCTCCCAGCCCCTGCTATGGACTTCTTGACCAGAAACCAAGACACTAATCATCGTGAGGGCCAACAGCAAAAGCTTTGTGCATCACTTCTAAAAAAATAAAAACAAAGTAAAAAAATCTCATCTAGACAATGAGCAGCTGAACTTGACATGTTTTGATGAAATAAAGCATGAAAAAGTTAAAGAAAGTGGAAGGAACTGGTGGATGGAAACATGACAAAGCAAGCCCATCACATATCCCACTATCAGACACAAGTATGAGCCACCTGGACAACAGTCACATCAAGTGCAAAAGAAAACAGTGAAGCACTAAATACTGTGATGCTGCTGGAGGTTTAAGCTTGGTGGTACCGAACGGGTTCAGGTAACGGTAATGTTTATCCCATAGTTGGGACTGAAGTGCTGTTAAGTACAGAGGAGATCAAGTACACCTGTGTGCTGAGGACCCGAAAGGCAGAACAGCAGTGATACAATTATGTGTGAGAAAGGAAGTAATTTCTCATGTCTCCCTTTAGATAAGAAATTAGAGACATGGCTGCTATTCAGCTTCATCCTTTTATCACATGAAGAACCCAAGCGCTCTTCTGCCAAAGCCCAAAACCCCAAGGAATTACTCTGTCTTGCCCCAGATGTGATCTGCTTTCTTACCCAAACCATATGAATATACCTTCCTTGTTTCTTAAAAGCTGATTTCTATAATGAACAAATAAATCAATAAAAATTAACGGATTTAACCTTTTGCAAAATCTGTAAAGCGAAGCACCCAACTGCTGAGCTATACATTTAAGAGCTTGCTGGGCACCTCGGTGGGTGTCCGGACACGAAAATGAAAAACCCAGGCACTTAGAGGGAAGAGACAGGTAGAGGACAAAAATAAGGCTAATGCATTTCAAATAGGAAGAAAGAAAGATGGAATGCTGACTTCTGGTTTTTGTAGACATAAACCCACAGTTCACAGAGGGTTATAAGATGCACCTTTATCACCGGCAAACAAGAATTCAATCGACTTGAGCGGTGCAAAAAGCAGGCAATTCAAAAATTCCTCTGATTAAGGGCATAAAAGGCAGATCATTTTGAGCTGTTCAACAAGAATTTCTGAAACACCTACGTCAGTGCTCGGTGACAGCATTCTGTAAATGTTGGTGGAAACGTGCCTTTTGGAGATTCTAAAATCTTACGACCAGAAAGATCTGAGCTTAACAGCTATGAATATTTTAATGGAATAAGTTTGTACCTTCCCGCCAAGACTGGAGTCTGGTGAGACACGACTGAAACTCCGCGTCAGCCAGGCGGGTGTTATGTAGGGCTCAGCTGGCACCAGCTGCAGTTCTTCATGTAGAAAAGATCTCAAGCCCTCTCCTTTTAGTCTAGAAAGACATAACCCTGGAGATGAAGACAAAGCTTTAAATCTTGCCTTCAACATGACTGACTTTCATATTGGACAAGTCCTTTAACTTCCTTCTGTCTTATTCCACTTACTGTAAAAAGAAGGAACAACCAGCAAATTTTAACTGCTCTGGGGAGAGTTTAGAACTCTTTTTGTATTCCTCTAACCTTGGTACTGGCCCAACTTCCATGCTGCCTGCAATCGCTTCGAAGCTTTTCTAACTCACCAGCTACGCTCAAAATGCTCCAAGCGCAGGAGGTCGGTGATGCAGGGACACACTGACAGCTCCTCAGGTCACATTCCCACTGGCCTTTTGCCCTTGCAAAACTGGCACGAGCCTGGCACAAGCACCCATGTATCAATCTGTGCCACACAGCAGAGCCAGGGCAAACGGGTTCAAGGCCAGATTCACACCACTGCTAGATGTTCTGGCAGTACAGTCCACGTACAGAAGCTCCACTGAGGAGCAGATTTCTGCTGTCTCAGCAGCCACCAGCCCTCCCCTCCCCTTTACAGTATTGCCAAGAGCCCTTTTTCCTCACCTGGAGAGTAAGCACTGGCTGGGTCCTGGCTGCCACCGATACCAGCTTGGGACAAGATGACTAAACTTGTGGCAAATTATTTCAGACACCTACCACTGTCCTCTGTACTCAGACTCCAAGGCTGAAATTTATTTTTACGATAATATAGAAAAAATTTATAATCTCATCCAGTCACAGAAAGTACTCCATTTTAGTCAGTAGCATACACAAAGGTATTACTTCCTCTGAAGTAGCTAATGAAGCTACAAATCCTCCTAATATTGACACACATACATCTCTAATCCTCTTATTAAAAGTTTAGCCTGATTAATCTGGTCCTATGAACAACATTCTAAAAATAACAACTTGGTTTGGTGCGTGTTTCTGGTACTGTCTGATCTTTTTTTGTTTGTTTCATCAATTATTGATCAACACTCAACTTTGGAACCATAACATATCGATACAACAATTGTCACTTACCATTTGGTACTAGCTCTTTCACATGCTGCAAATTTATTATTTTTTTTAAAAACCCAAAACATTACCAGATCAGAGTCTTTCTTACAGTATTACTGCTCCTGCGTGTCTGTAGAAGGTAAAACTGTTGTAGATTTTTGTCATTAACTCTGATGCCAAGAGTCAGTATTTTATAGGCATCACACTAATGCAAAACGCATTAGCACTACCATGGGCTGCCCTCCCAACAAAGTGTTTGCTCCACTTCACTCCGCTTGACTGAGTTCTCACCTTCATTTGGTTTTGTTTCTCTGTCTACTTAATGCATTTTCAGCTATCATCATCTCAGTTCAAGTAGGATGTTTATTATTTGGAGCTCTCTGTGGACTGTTTTAAGAGTTAGTTGCCTCCTGTTTCTATTATATATTCCATTTAATTAAAGTATAAAGCATCCTTCTTTGTTGACTCATCAATGACAAAGTAGCTCATCTTTTAGAGGTTGTCTAAAGAATACAGAACGCTTTACGTGTGTTAGAAAAAGATAATTCATCTCAAGAGAAAATTTATTTTTATGCTGGAAGATATTCCAAGGCCAGTTCCAGTAACAGCCCCAAGAGTTGCGACTGACGGTAACTGCAGTTTAGTGCCAACGCTCCAAAAATTCCTACAACCAACACACAGTTTAAGACTAGATAATATTTGCAACTTCGACATTAAGCAATCAGCAAAAACTACAGAGCCCCTTCTGTCACTTCCAAAGGAGCCACGCTCTGTCACTAGTAGGGCTGATAAAATACAGCACTGAGGAAATATTTTAAGACCATAATTCAAGAAGGGAGGAACGGAAGGCGCGATGTGTGATGCAGCTGCACACTGCAGCGTAAATTAAAAAGGTGAGATAGTTAGGGCATGGCTAACTTGGTTAAAAAAGGTTAAGACACTGATGGCAGTGCAAATCTATTGGAAAGCTCTGCAAGGTACAGGCAAAGAGGAGAAGCTCATTTGAAGTATTGATAATAAAATGAGAATTTAATGAAGAAGGCCATTTCTTATCAAGTTTTACTGAAGGTTTCTGGTGGCAAAAAGAAAAAAAAAAGAAAAGGCAAGTCATTGTGTGATTAAAGATCACATCAGAGAGCTTACTGAGCAAAGATGAAAATAACACACAGTTTTGTTTTGGAGCTTCCTAAGGAAGCATGAGTTGGTCTGCACAAACAAGGAGCAGTTTTTAATGAGGTATTTTCCTCAAAATGATTCAGAATCATTAAACTGCAAACGCCGCTGAGCTGTGTCATCATGTAGGGGAGACAGTCAATTGACTTAAAGACATAACACTTGCATTCCTAAATCACTGGTTGCCTTTGAAAATGGTGATTTTTTTTCTTTTTTCTCTTTTTATTTATTTTTTTTTAAAGAAGCTTAGTTACATCTTGCATTTTGAAGCGCAAGCTATTCAAGTTCAGAACCACATCTCCCTCCTGGTCTGTAGAGTGTGCCTACAGCAATGGAACAACATCCTAAGTGAAACTGTTTGCTACTTCTTTGTTGTGTTAACCTACACAAGTACTGTGTTTTGACAATTACAGAAAAAGCTAAACAACTTCGGGGAGGGAAAAAAAAAATCACAGTAAGATAACCTCTTACAACATAGATATTCAATTTATTTTCTCAGCTGTGTTATGCTGTAGTATGTTTGCTTATGGTTTGCAATCCACATTCCCTGGCTGTTTGCCAGCTCAAGCTGAAAACATGACCTCATTTAAATTACTTTAAAAATAATTAATCCCATAGATTCATCTAGCACTATACCCTCTAACAGGGGCCAGAAGCAGCTGCCTAGGGTGAATATAGGAACAGGATATGTATATGGCAATACTTGGCTGATAAACTTTCCAGGCACCGGTGACTGCTTCCTTGTGAACTTCCATGCGTTTCTGTATTAAACCTTTTGCGTGTAACGGGACTCTTTGTTCTTTAGTTTACCCATCCACAAAATCTGTTGTACAGACATACCTTCCTGTCATGTTAAGACACTATGTTCGTTGCTACTTGGCAGCTGGATGAAAAAAATATATTTAATTACTTAATGAGAACACTACAGTCCCCGTGAAAGGAAGTTATTCAGCTTTACCAAAGGAAAGGTTAAAATGTGTTTGAGTACGCTTAAAAGTCCGTATTCCCAGCAGAGGGCAGTAGTTGCTATGCACAAGTGAGAGGAAACTTCAAAAGGTAATGTTCTGAGAGAGACTGGATCTCCTTACTCCCTTAGGACCTTGTAAGATGGCATATAAGGTACTCTCTTGTCTAAATTATTTACACCAGGTTGAGATTCAAGCCAAACTATCAAAACTCCGAGTTTTTAAGCAAAATTTTAAGAGGGAAGTGAAGAAAGAGGACTGGCAGAGGGTGGTTTTTCTAAGGCATAATGAGCCTTTACCCTTATGTGTAAACGCAGAGAAATGAAACCACTCTGACAGGGCAGGAAGACTGACGTTTGCATGATTGCTCATTGAGGATGTTCTTAAAGTCAAGTTAATATGTACGTTTTATTTTAAAAAGTATTTTCATCTGAACTTTAGATATATGTACAACTGCCAAGCAAAGTGATACAGGGAAAAAAAAAAAAAGTTTTTTTATAAACATGTTGAGTTCAGGTGATCAGATCTGGTCACCAAGCATGGAGGAAGATAACATTAGCATTAAAATTTGGTAACGGTATGTCAGTGTTCTGCTTGGTGCCCCTCCCAGCCTTCTCCGGCTACATTTGTTCATCGTATGGAGCCCTAGAAGAGATGGTAACGTACCAAACATCACGATAAAACCCAGCCATAGTTCTCCTGGATGGTTACACTGCAGAAGGCACATTTAGAAGGCTCCGTTCTGGTGAGCAGGTGACTACTTTCACGCCATGACACACACTACCACGTGCCATACTGCCACAAACCCCGGTGCGTCACAGCTGAAAACTACTTCTCGTTTCGTTCTAAAGACACTAACATAGACCAGTATCCTCTCATCCAGCTTTTTTTTTTAGTGTTCCCCTTGTTCACAGAAGCTAGTATGATCTTCACTAAATTAGCTAAAACTTGGGAATTTTCCTCAAGTGGGAAACTATGATTAAAAAATTGCTGTCAGCAATAATGTAACAAGATGCTTCCTACCATGTGAAGTGCATCAGCACTGCATACAATATATTCTGTGTTTTATTTTTAGAAATATTAATGGGCAACTTGTAATTACCAATCTCTGATGCATTTTTTTTTTAATGCAGAAATACCTTGCAATTTTCTTGACAGGAGAAAAACTGATGCTAACACATGAAAAAAAAAACCCCAAAGACTATAATATCAGGAGGGCACTAATTCTATCTCCCAAGACCATTCGGTATTAATTACAAAAAGCAGCTATTTTGAAAATTCCACGTAAAGCTTGCAAGAGTATGAAGTTGCAATTTGCTGATTTGCTATTTTTATCTATTATTTACTGGCTGACATTTCATGAAATCACATAATACCAAAGTGGAAAATTTTTTAATATTTCTCTTTAAAACAGAATTCTGATTTTATTTCAAAGCAAAAAAGAGATTGACAGACTGTTCAGAGGAAATATTGCACATTACAGAAGTTACTGTCTAAATAAGTAATGGCCTTACCAATTTCAAACGTGTCTCCTTAGTCCTGCACCGTAGAAGACACACTGTCACAACAATGTGAAAGCAGAGTCACTTGGGTGATAGGCTGTTTCTCAAACATAACAAAAGCATTCAACCTTTCACACACTGACTCTTGCAAAACTTAAATTCTTCCTACTGGAACCATTAAAGGTTATAGATGGCCAAAGGGATCAATTCACCAACTTTTGCCTACAATGTTTTTGGTTCAGGCTGCAATAACTATTGAGAGCCACACGAGCACGGGTGTGTGCCAGTTTCAGAAAACTCTAAAAACCAGCATCCAAGATATTATTGCAAAAATTCATTCTAATCCAAAATAAGTTCCTAGAACAACTGATTTGCTTCATTACATTCACTGATCCTCTACCTTAAATTATATACTGCTTTGGGATTTATGAACCAAATACAAGGGAAATAAATTTAACCGCAATTAACTGTAACTATCTCAAATTGTATGATATTTTGAGTTGTTGTCAGAAGATGTTGACAGTGTAAACTTTTATTCACACACACAAAAAAAGTCTTGCTGTCTTGTATTTACTAGATGAGAAACGTAAATAAAAGCCTAGCCAGAGTCGATATCCACCTTCTATTATGAAACTAGTTTTTCATCTTAAAACTTCCCCACTCTGAACAGATGCCTCAAATTAACTTCACACGGACACGCGTCTCTGTGCGTGACTGAGTACTTGTCTGTAGAAGTCTCAGTCCAGTACCCCATTTCTGACAGTAGGGCTATTCCAGACCTTGCTGCTCAAGCTAGACTTCCCTTCAGCAGTGGCTTGGTGAGAACCTGCCGTGTGCACCAGGAACGTCAGATTTGGAAGAAAAGTTGCTTGGTATCATGGAAACGCGTTTTACATATCCCATGAAACCCCACCCAAATCCAAGGAAATGACGAGCCTCGGAAAAAGGCACAAATTGGTAGAATAAGTATTGGCTGCTCCCAAAGGCTGGAGGTGCTGGGAGCAGGTTATTCCCTTGAGATGGACGGGGCACATTCCCCTGCTGGTCCCTCAACTCTTACTGCAGGTGCAGTGAGACCACCACCAGCAGGCAGCAGGGACCCTGCCTCTCAGATGCCTAGTTTCGGGTGGTTTAGGGAGAGAACAGATCACAAGGTCCTCCAATCTCCTGAATTTTAGAGAGAGTTAAGCCTAAGAACTAGTACTTAGAACTAGTACTTCCTAAAACGACATTCGGGTTTGACCTGAAACACAGTAGAAAGAGGCCCTGCCACTTCCTTCACTGTTTCAAATGTGTGATTGGGTGCTTTTTCTTCTTCTTTTTTTTTTTTTTTTTAATCCAAATCTCTCTGTAGTCTCTGGTTTTCATTATGCCACCTCCTCCTAGATTTAGAAGCCCATTAATACATGTATTTTCTTTTCCCCCATGAAAACATTATAAAATGTTCATCTTCCAGTCCTCTTTTTGATAAGCTGAACAAATTGAACTGTAAGTCTGTCATCTGAGGGCACAAATTCTCCAGCTCAGACCATTTACAGCTTTTTCAACAGCCTCTTCAAGTTTTTCACTGTCTTTTCTAAAATTCTGATGGCAAAACTACACCTGACATTTTGCCGTCAATCTGAGATATTTTCAAAATGACAATAATTTTTCTACCCTCCTGTTTATTTCCACTCTACCCATCCCAGATGAAATTAGGTCTAAATGCTCTGCCACTGTATGCACTAGCCCACAAGCTCATTTTGAGCTGCTTGTCCATTACAACGCTGAAATCTATTTCCAAGTCACTGTGCCTATGACACAGTCTCCCCCTCCTGCAGGTATGACTTCTGTTCCAAATTTCTAGATATAAAATTTTGCATTTGCTTAGATTTAAAAAAAAGCCAGGGCAAACCCTCTCCCTCCTCCTCAAAATCTCAGGTCTGCTGAGAAAAAAACCTGCACACAGCATCTTGTTTTCATTGCTCCCCCTCCATACACACACACCCCCTTGATTCTGTCCTGACAGTAACATGGGACATAATTTTACTATCTTCTTCCTCAAAAGTCCTTCTTGTTCTTTGCTGTTGTTGTTGATCACACTTGCCTATCAAGTTAGTTTTGGTCATATTTCCCCTTTGCTTTTGAAAATTGCTCTCCCTGAACGCTCTAATATGTAATTTTACTGTTTGGAAGTATCTTTAGGTTACACTGAATGTTACGGAGAAGACTGTCCCTGTGCAACAGAAATTTCTAGATTCATTCCTCACTGTAAGCTTCCATAAAGCTGCTCAAACCAAATGACCTTGTACTGCATGCAGTACATTTTATGCTAGAAAATTATCATTTGCAATTTTCAGGCTAATTACATTTCACCCTTTTCTGCATTTCATCTACAGCATAAGCTTCCCATGCAACGGTATTTTTTCTTTATATGCTTTTTACAGCCAAGTGCTCAAGGAGCAACGTACCTCATTCCATTTGCAATGGACCCCTATGAGTACTACCCTCTTGGGTTTGTTAATTAGTAGACTGATTGATATGTATTCAAGTTCCTTGTATTAATTAACTTTAAGGCAGGTACCAGTGTCTTTAAATGTTGCATACTGTCCTCTGTTCCTTTTAGCTACTCTGTCCTTAAGTAGGCTGTAGGCACTGAATTCACATTCTTATTTTATTATTGAAACCCCGTGGGACAATTCATATCAATTACATCTCAATTTTCCCCCGTTACTGAGAACCTCCCATTTCTCATGCTTGTCACCAGGGTCTTATCACTGATATAAACCCAACTGCAAATCTTCCTTTCAATTCTGTTATAAGTTTAATTGGCGCCTACAACACTAACTTTAAATTGCATTTATCTACCTAAGACTCTTTGCCTCGGCTGCCAGTTTTTCCCTTTCTGGTTGCTCCAGGCTCCAACCAAGAAGATTCCCTGCTCCGTGTGCCTTCACATGGGACTTGGACCCCATGTTCTGCACAAAGAAACCTCCAGATTCATTCAGGTCAAATCCATCAAATTCCCCTCTTTTGTGGATCTTCCTTTTCATTACACCTTTCTCAGCCTCCTAGTTTCCCTGTTCCTAATAGCTGCACTCATGATGCCTGTCAACTTACTTCCCATTTGGTACCACAAGCAGTACCAAATACTTCGTGGCGATGTCTTCCACAACAACAAATAGAATCACAGAATCATTCAGGTTGGAAAAGACCCTTGGGATCATCGAGTTCAACCATCAGCCCTACTCTACAAATTCCTCCCCTACACCAAATCTCCCAACACCCCATCTAAACAACTCTTAAACACATTCAGGGATGGGGACCCAACCATCTCCCTGGGCAGCCTAGTCCAGTGTCTGACCACTCTTTCTGTGAAAAATTCTTTCCTAATGTTCAGCCTAAACCTACCCTGTTGCAGCTTGAGGCCATAGTTCGCACTATTAGCCAGCACACTTGGATATATATGAATAACTTTATATTTCCTGTCATATTGAATGTGTCCTGATTTTGGTTGGGTTTTTTTGGCTATGAACCACCAGTGCACCCTTCTAGATCCTACCTATTTTTCCTTTTCTTCTGTGGCATTAGTGGGAATGACTTCTCATTCTGCTAAGAAGAGATACTGCATGTATGAATTGTTCCCACTGAAGAGTTAAAAGATTTCATGGATAAAAAAAACATGGTTTGATGGTTTGACAATCAAATTTGTCTTTTGCCTTTTAGCAGGTTTTAAAGGCAACAGGGCAGGCTGAGTCTTAAATGCAGCTTAGACCAGTGGGGATTTCTCACTATTACTATGAAGCCCTATAAAAGTTGACATTCACGAAAAAAAAATAGTATTAGAGACAACTCAAGCCATTCATCCAAGTTTAGTGGACAAGTCTGAACTTCATGACTTTACATATGAAGTGAGCACAGTGACACTACCTTACCAACACACTAATGTAATACTTACCAAGGTACATCAGTGATCTGAAAAACAAACAACATTCTGCCAAAATAAATAATTCTATGCAACGATTAAAGGTAGAAACAAAGGGAGGCACATGCAAAGAAAATAAGCAATGACCGAGGAAGCTGTTGAAAAAGACATTTATTGTCTGCTGTGTTTTAGTTTTAAGCATGTGATGGTTAGAGACTATTGTAACACATCTGCAGAAGGGATCTGAAGTGGGCCAGTGTGACTTCCCAGGTCCTGGGCGATCAGCATAAGAACAATACTATTAAATTATATTTAACATTTCATAAGTATTCTATTTGTTGAGCAAACCCCAAGGAACTCAACTCAGGCCAAGATGGTCTGAACCCCATATAATTCTTCAACAGGATCAGAACCTTCAGATCCAAGCTAGTGGCTGCTGCCACGTGAGCCCTTCTCCTTAAAAGCAATTTGTCATTCTATTTAAGTACATAAGGCATTTATTGGACTGAAGAATTTTACAAGCATCTGCTATCAGCAGTTTCCTGGTACATTAAGATGAATGACGAAGATAATGTCTCAAGTGGTACAACCCATGACATACTTCCATTCTCACCAATGGCTAACTGGTTTTGTCTGAAACTAAAAATGAAAGCCTAAAACATGTCTGAAACATAACCAGTGAAATTTCTGTCCGAAGAGTTACTAACTTGGTAACTACAAGGAAGTGAAAATGTAAATGTTACAACTAAAGGACTGGTCAGCAGCCTGAATCAAATACCCTATCAGCTCAGTTTAGTTGTGATCATTCAGCAATACATTCAGGTGGCAGCAGAGAAGTCACTCAAGTACAACATGACTTCTAGGGAACTGTCTTCAAACTGGCTGGTGGTCATATAAGAGACCCTCATCCCACGCTTAGTAGAAGTTTGTCAGTATTTAGCAAAGTTGGGCAAATTTTGAGAAGGCTGGGACTAAACAGCCCCTGTCCAGCTAGTCACAACTAAGGCATGCAAAACCAGCTTTACTCTAGTGATGCCAGGATTACTATGTCTTTATTTGAGTAACAACTTAAACCCCAGATTTTTAAGAACAGTATTTACATATCGATATGTTGTGACGACTGATATCCCAGCAATGGTGTTAGCCCAGGCACATACTGTATTAGGTTTTTTTGAAGACTATCGTACTTGAGTCCATTTACTGTATCGTTAAAAAAGAAAATTATTATTTTTCATTTGGGAAGGAGGTGATTTTTTTTTTTCCCTGTTAAATTCAAAATCTTTTTGCCAGGTTAAAAACATTCTTTTTAATTTAGTTTGGCTTGGAAAATTGCGAGGTTTTGTGCTTGAGGTTTTGTTTGGTTTTTCTTTTTTCACCTGTGAAAAGTCTGAGCATTAACAGATCTAGATTTGACTGGGTACTCACTCTGTCGCACAGCTCTTCAAACGTGAAGTCTGCAATGGTTCCACACGCTTTATTCAGCCTCAGCTCTCTGCCTTGCACTTTTAGAATCCTTGGTCTAGTTACTATGGGAACATGAACAAAGACTCAATCTTCTCTGGATAATTACTATAAAATTCATCTCTTACAGATAGGAAATGCATAGCTTGATGAATAATAGCACATGATTCAACACATAAATTAGACAAAATGCTGATACAATGACTGCCACTTGAGTGTGGCATCAACCCATATACAGCAATGGAACTTATTAATTGGTCAGTGGAGATTGGGCATTGTGTTCTAAATGTATTCTCTTTCAAGAGAAATTAACTTACGTACAATCATTTTGTTTCTGAGCCAGCTCATCAAACAACTTATCCATGACAGCCTCCACATCAGCTTCACTTGTGCTACAGTGAAAAGAATAATAGAATATGAAATTAATAACACTTGAAGCCAACATCAAACAGCTGCCTGAGCCTGCTTAGCTTTCTGCCCATAAAAAAGAGAACAGGATGTTATGCTCTAAATACAAACATTAGATTTAGAATACACTTAAAAGTAGAGAATATTAACTCTCAGGTAGATGATTCTGCCTTATTTGCATACACTGAAAGACTTCTGTGTTTTGAGCTGTTTCCAGTAATGAGGCAATACAGGCAGAGCAGATCCATTAACACTATGTGTACACAATGAGAAAAAAGGCTTCTGGCTCTATCTTGCATGCAAAATAAGAGCAAATAGACAAGGCAAGGCAGTCAAGCACCTAAAGAAGTCTCCTTTGAAATTTCTGAGAGGGGACTTTGTGAATTAAATATTGGAGCAGCTTTTTTTGGGGAGGGGACAAAAAAAAAATCAACTGATTGTATTGATGAAATAATTTGCAAAATTAAACTATGAAATTCAAAATACCAGCATGATCTCTCCATTAGTAATTTTATCAGTTCCCCAAATGGTCCTCTGTCCCCAGTACTATTTGAGAAAAAATCAACTGTAGACAGTGAAAATGCAGAATATCTGTGCTGGGAGCTGAAGTAAAGTTTATCATTCATCTGCTGGTTGGACTTACAAATCAGGCAGATTACAGAATATTTTTGTGACTGAGTAGGCTGGAGGGCCACCTTTCTATGTTGCATTTTTAGAGAACATAGGTAATACTTCTGAAAACGCTAAATTAATGCTATGGTAGATAACAAACTAGAACTAGCATATAGTTCTAGCTTACTCAAGGAAATGCTTCACTGAGGTTTGTACGACCTCATTTGGTGTGAGAAGTCTACTGTTGGAGATCACGGCTGCACACTAGTTGTGTTGCTTCACACAGTTCTAGATCTCCTCTAAACGACAAGCAATGATCAGCATGTTACACAATTACTTTCCTGTTCATTAGGCCTTAAGCACCTTAAAAATATTAACATCAGAATTGAAATAGCTACTTTTTAGCTCAAGCTTAATGATAGCAAACATTGTTGATACAAAGAACTGGGGGGGAAAAAACCCCAAACTTCTGCAAGCGCTATTTCAAAAACTTGAAAAAAGCCTTTTCTGAATAGATTACATAAAATTGTAACTTCAAAAAAAGGAGATTCTCTCAAAATTGATGTTTGTGCGCTGCTTTCTTGTGACAAAATAACAAATGAAACAGACAAAACCAGAAAAAAACCCACCAAAGGGGAATAAAGAGTGTGTGTGTGTATATATATATATATATATATATATATATATATAAAAGAGTATACATATATTGAAGTGTATGCATGTAACTATCAGAACGTTTGATGTAAAGGCTACAAGAAGAAACAACCAAATACGATGCCGAGGTAGATACTTGCACCTAATTGCCAAGAAAGTTTGTTTTGCAAATAGACACCTGAGACCTAGACCAAGGAAGTTGCTTTGATCAAGAATCTTGCAATTGTGTTACGCTGATTGCTTTCAGGTGAGTATGAAACAGCTTTAACCAACCCTTAGTTGCGTATTTGAACTGAAGAAAAGGCTACACAAATTATGAAGCATCAAGAGGGTTTTTAAATAAAACTTGATGATACTATAATCATTAATAGAGGAATGCAAGCATGATGGACAAGAACATTTTCTTTTGGGCTCAGGACTGCTAAATATTTTTTAAAATTTGCAGCAAAATACTGTATAATATCTAATTTTAAAACAAAACAAACAGAAATCCCCACATATTATGGTAGTTCTGCAGGGCTGAAAGCTCCAATGAACAAGTTTGAATAGAAGAATGACTAAGATTCCCTCATAAAAAGAAAGGGCAATGAAACAAGTATCCACAAACATATATCCACTAGCAGCTATGGGAATTTTTTAATTTTTTCCCTCCACACTGCTTCCTAAAGATTTACACAAGTTCTAGAGGTAACCAACATTCTTCCAATAAGAGAATGTGAGGCAGCGTGATTCTCACTAACCACCAATCTCTTCTGTTCACTTAATGGCAAGTTTTACAGCGGAACACCATGAAATACTTCGGCTGGGTACCACCTCTGGGGCTTGCTCGTATTTCTTCTCCTCCGAGAGCTGATGCCCTGGGCACCACGCTTAGCCCATTACCCGCTAGAAACCACACACGTGGCTCTTCCTTTCTCCAGAGGATGGACAGTGAGAAAAGAATAGAGTAGGTGCCCTTCACAATTACCAAACAAGAAGTCTGGGAGTAGGAGTACAATGGGCACAATAAGCTGAGCCATAAGGAGGGACAGCTACACAGACATCGGAACAAGAGCCACAGGGAGCAATTCTGAGATAACAGTGGTGGCTTCAAACTGCACTTCCAAGCAGATATAAAAGAACTTAGAACCAGGCAAGAATATAGAACAAGAGTTACTTTTCTTGAGTACAGATAGAGTATGTGCATTTGACCCATTTTCCACATAAAAAGTTCTGTCATTTCTTTCCTGAAGCAGGAAGAATTACCTGTTGTAGTTCTGCTAAGCAGTGCTCCTCCTTCCAGACAGACAACTACCATTTCTAACTTCAGAAAGTGATACGGACATACTTTGTTTGAACTATTACATTGATGAAAATACTGCACTATTTCTTCGTGGAAATGCAGTATTTAAATCAATATTGTACCTTGGCTTGAAAGATGTAACGGTTATAAATCTTTTTTTAAGTTATTGTCTGCCTTGCTTAGGTTGTCATTGATCAAATAATATTATAAGACCAAATACAAGCTAGAAAGATGTCTGCAATGCAAAGGTTTCAAAGTATTTAAAAA
>VXBJ01003380.1:52344-69942 GCA_013400055.1 Nycticryphes semicollaris
TTTTTAAATAAATAATTATTTAGTCCATAATGTCTGAAGAGAAAAAAAAAAGTTCACTACCAGAAGTTTACAGTAATTTCATGTCCTACTGATAACAGGTTTCTGGTTGATTCTTTCTCTTTAGTTAAATCAAACAATGCAAGTAACCAAAGCCAAACATTTTTATTTTAAAACTGTACTTTTACAGGTATGCTCGGGCTTCGAAAGGTCCTAAAACTTCATGATTTTCAGTTAGAATTTAGTGCAGTGCAGGTCTACTGCATGAAGAAAGCTTGACAAAATGCACAAGTTACTTATACGGTATTTCAGCTCAGCTTGACATTTTAAAAATTCATGCTACAGTTCCAGGAAACCTTTGGAAGCTCAAGATCTGCTCGTTTAAAAGTTATAGACTCTACAACACAAACTATTTGAGAAGCTTTCCTTCATGATTGTCCAAAGCACGAAGCATTGAACTAGTCACTGCATTAGAATTAGGATGCTAGAACACTTAAGGCTTGTTTAATGTCTTCATTAAACATCTGAAAAATTAAAATGTTGCCAAAATGACTATCAAACGAATAAATTAAAGTGTGCTTTTATTTTATTTTTTTTTCAAGAGCCTCACTTCAGATCTTACATCAAATTGCTTTATTTGTAAACCAGTCTTACAATGCATAGAAAAAAATTTATATTTGGCTTTGGTTTAGGTTAACAATGTTTGGAGCATTTCTTCTCTAAGCATTTGAACAAAGTAACTGCGAGCACTGAATGTTTTTCTTTTCAAGAATGGCCTTTGTTAAAAGAAAAAAAAAAATCAGCTAGGAGTTCCATGCACTTTAAAACACTCGGTAAGAGATGCTACAAGATTAAAAGCTCAATCAGAAGAGTCTGAATCTAATTGCAATTAGAGAATTAAAAGATTTTCCTTCCTAATACTTCTTATCTCTCTAAAGCTCTATCTTCATAAAATTTCATGGACTGAAAAAAACGCTCTTATCTTTTGCAGAAACAAAGCCTTTCATAAAGAATATTGTTTCCCAAAGAATTTTAGCCACAACAAGGAATTGATCAATTGAGAGTTTTTTCTTATTTATGAAGACTATCAATTTAAATTACAGTATTAAAAAAAAATCACTAAAAAATTACATCTCAAGCTATTTCAAAAGACGAGAACACTGGGATAGGTTCAGAATTGGGCAGAGGCAGGAAGAGTTGCCAGCAGTGTTCCAGGTCTGCCTCACTACACAGACCTGGAGATTTTATGTGGCCCCTAAAAAGTGGAACTGAAGAATCGCACCTCCCGCTCCAGGCATTCAGCAATCACTTGCCCCCAGTAACATACCACCTAGAAAGGCAATACAGGCAAACTTTGCAAGATAACAATTTCTTGCCTAGAGTGGTGTTTCACCTTTTTGCCTGTTCCACAAAAATTAGTTTGTAGTTATCTTTGTAGGAACTAGGAATCCAATTCCAGATACTGGAATTATGTAACCTGAAGCAAACAAAAATAACAAGAAAATCTAGGATGAGCAAAGGTAATTCTAGATCTAGGAAATAAACCAGGTTTTCTTAAAGGGGAAATATTTTTGTATAACTGTTACCAGGGTACCTAGGAACTATGCATTCCATTTTTGAGGAATGGAAACAGCCTGAAATGTATTTCAAGTGAGGTATCCCTTCACAGAAATGTACTGTCATTACTTTCCATTCATTCCATCTTTCCAAGAATATTTAAAGGAATTCAAAGCTCCTGTGTTTAACTTGAACTACTTTTAATGCTAAAACCTTATGCTAAGATTTATGATCATAAAAATTAATTTCCCGAGCAAACAAAGCCAACCCACCCACGTACCCCCATTCGCCAAACCCCAAACAAAAGCCCTGCAGGATGCTCCGAGCCCAGAGAAAACTGAGAAGAAGTTAGTCCAAGTTATGAAAGCTACAGCCAGGGAACAGGTTGGATGATAGCGACAGTACTGCAGACACATGACATTTACAATGAGGTGAAGGTACAGAGGACAGTAAACCACATTTGAAAGCATCCAGTGTAATATTTTTCCATTATATATCCATGCAAAACCCTGGAAAGTGATCCTAAAAATCACACATCTGATGCAGAAGCTACTCCATCCAGTAACACCAGTGCCACAAGAAAAGCTATACACACACTGGGGAGGCCTAAATCTGCATTTCTCAAACCACTACAACCAAAGCATCAATTTAGTTCTATCCATACCTTAGTAACATAAAGGTCACTTGTTAAAATTGCATTTTAAAATACTTCCCAGTGCATTTTTTTTAAATGCGTAATTCTGATGTGTTGAATTCAAAATATAGATTTGGATATTTTTTTAATTATTATTTTAATACTTTGCCATTACCCTCCTGCTTTGCAACTAAGGTCAGAGAAGCATTTCTTGATAAGCTTCCTCTGATCTACCTTTCAGGCATTATGTTTTGGGGAAAGAATCGTATTTATATTGGCAATATTTATTAAAATGTTGTTAAAGACTGACAGATTTAGAGCACTGTTAAAACAGAAAGATCTAGAGGAAAAAACAATGATGTATAAACCAGAAGTTTAAGGGCCCTTGCAAAGAAAGCATTGAGTGAAATCTTTTTTCTCCCTTCCTTCATCATTATGGTAATGTTTGTCATTTCTAGTCTGGGTCGTGCTACTTTTTTCTTTTTGTGCTACTCCATCCTCTGGTGCAGCTCTAAACCAATCCACCTTCAGGGTTTTTCTAAGTGTTTTATTCACAAGGTCCCTTTCTAAATTGTTTTCCCAGTCCAGATGAGGTACTCTTTATGCACAAACTACATTTCGTCTTTTCTTCCTTTGGCTAACCAGAAAGAGAAAAAAGGGAAACTACAAATAAGCATCCATGATAAATGTTCTTTAAGTCTCAGCATCAGGAAAATGAAAATGAACCTTACATTTATCAAGGAAGAAAAATAAAGAGTCCAACAAGGAAAGACACACAGAAAAGAAAGATTTGCCATGGATGCTGGATTTCAAAAAGCAAATGCACATGTAACTACTGCTTTTCTTGAAAACACTCTATGATCAGGACCTGTCCTGCAACCCATGCAGTCAGCTACAGAATAAACCTTTTTCAACAATCTGAAGTGGAAGTGGTTGTTCATTTATTTTTATGGTTCTTACTTTTCTAAAGCCACCCAGGCAAGAACCACTTTTCAGCGGTAACCTCCCTGACTTCATACGCAGCCGTTCTGAGATACAGAAGAGTGCCGCATTTCAGTCAATGGCAGATTAATTTTGAAACCTGCTAATTGCCCAGATGTCAACAGTAGATGGGACTTTCAACTGATTCCAAAATGCCTCACTGAAAAGCCAAGGCACTGTCAGCTCCTTTACTGCTGACCACCTTAACAGAAATATCGAACCAAAGTATCTATTCAGTAATTCCGAAAAATTATTAAAACTATCTGTGACTCATCCAGAACTTAAAAGCATGAGTTCAGCTTATGTTCCTTTTAACAGTAAAATAAGCACTGATTGTATTTTGCACATCGAGAGATGTGCAAAAGATGGATGCTCCATCTTTTCATCTAAATGAAGCAGTTCCAGCTTACGCCCTGCCACACCACAACGCCCACAGAACTTGCTTCGGAACTGCTGCCTGTTGGAACGTTACGTGAAGCCTCACAAATTCCCCTTCAGAAAACCACTTCCGCACCAAAAAAGAGCCAGAAGTAAGGGATGGAGGGGTAAACACCAAATGCTACTTTCCTTACACCAAGAGAACACCAAGTTTTTGTAGCAAAATAAAACCTAAGAAGCTACAACACAGTGTAACCGTTAGAGGAATACTGTGTTACATGGCATACACACACCAGTAAGAAAGTTCTACTCCAACAAATTCTGCCACCTTAGTCAAAAAGTTACCTTTTTGACTACGTCCAGCTTTCAAGACATGTTAATTGTAAAGAGGAAGAGTCCCTTTTTGCCTTACCTTCAATTATTTTTGCCCCAAACAGTTACAACATATATATCTTATCTGGAAACTACTATCAAAGCAATCGCATACAGTTCCCTAATTTACTAATAGAGTAGGCAGAATGGAAAAGAATTTAACAAGTGACTCCTTACCTTCAGCACAGCAATGAATGGTACAAAATTAGCTCTCTGAAGACCATTTTTATAGAGATCTGAAAGAAAGGAAATCAGCATTTTGGTACTTGTTCTTAATAACAATGTCATCTTGTCTTTTAGTCTGGCAAATAAAATTCAGTGTTGCTAGAGAGAAGAGGAATAAAAGGTGGAAAAGGAGAGCTAAAATTGATTTCTCTTCTTTTGCTGCATGAAAATTCAACATGTTCTCAAGGAACATCCTGAGAAAGTCTAAAAAAGGCAGGGAGTGAAAGATAACTTAAGTTTCTAATGATATATGGCTGATTTTAGCAGAAGAGATAAGGGCAGCATCTGTTTTACAGTAAGGATACAAAAAGGCATTCGTAACAGTGGGTATACAATGGTATGAGGCCAAAACTACGCAATTGCTAAGTGCCAAGTATCTGGTAGAGGGGAAAAACCCAACGTAAACTGAAAATAAACTATTTGAGTTTACAAAGTTAGCATCATTCTTTCTCAGGGTATCCAGGTACACTTTATTCTATCAGGTATAAATCCTTTTACCAGAGCAAGAAAAAGGGACATTCCTAAGGCCAAAAAAAAAATTTTACTTAAATTAATATCTAAACTTATGCAAAGTTGATAAAAATATAACTGAATTTAAAAAAAAAAAAAAAGTAACAGATGTTATGTAATGAAATGCAGTTCTGCACTCAAAGAAAAGACAAATTAATAATAAAAAACCAAACCCTGCAAAGCAGCATTCTGTATCTTATTTATCTCTGTGTTTTATATAGCATAAACTCTCTTCTCTGGAAACTATCCAACTGCCCAACATGTTCATAACGGAGTGACTTGCTCTTTAAAAATGTTATCACTTAAACTGTATGATGGGCTGCTGTGTTTCTTTGGTATTAGGAAGCCTTATAAAAAAAGCAGTACAGCACCTGTGAACGACAGGAGGAATACATAAGAGAATACAGACACCTGGCAGAGATTGCCAACAAAATTCCCAACAATGACCACTTGTTACTAACAACCAAATAACCACAAAGTTACCAATATCACCTATATTCCCCATAATGCCTGAATGCTACAACTAAGCTAAAGCTTTTATGCTCTACCAAAACCTCACGGCGGACAGAAGATACAGTGTGCATGAGAAACCGACAGGTCAGCTCCAAAATGGTTTTCACAAAATTGGGTATGTACATAGAAACATATAGGAAAACTGTGGCAATTCCACACTCCAATTACTAACAAAGTTGTATGAAGTCATGTACCATTTTCATTCAAGTCATATATCATTTTCATTTGTAACTCTGTAAGTCATGATAGCTATTCCTTTGTTAAAAAAGCAATCAATTGCATATTTACTTGCAAAAAAATAGTTAACATGTACCAGTACTGTAAGGCAGCTACTTCTGCTAGTTCTAGCTATTAAGGATGTGAGTTTCATGTTATGTCTGTTTTGTGAGGATGAGAAAAAGAAACAGCAATTTTGGTGGAGAAATGAAGCCAGGAGTCCGCAAACACTGCATTTCCTCTCATACTCCTCTGGAGCAGACGTTTAACAGGGTTAAGTGTTTCACTAACGGTCAGCAGCTGGGTATATCTGCTTTCTAATGAAAAAGCCAATTTTCCCATTTGTAGCCAGGGGAAGCAATTCTCTCCATTCAGTCTTAAACCTTGATGTAGCATAGTACACGTACACTACCCCAACTCTCCTTCCTGCGGGAGGATTTCAGACACACACCATGAGCACACAGGAGAGCAGCGAGAAGGGAAGGAGAGACAGGCATTGACCAACATCTGGACTGCAACACAGCTCAGGTCTGGAGACATCACACTTCACTTTCTCTGTGCAGTAGCCAGTACAAATGGATGTCTCTCAGGTTGACACAGTCACTTAATACGTATTAAAACACATGATGGGAATGGTCACAAACTGACACCTTTAATTTCAGATGTGGGATACAATCCCCAAGTTAAAATAAAAATCTCTCCTGAACTTTAAAGAGAGCTGCTTCAAAACACATAGGGATGGTTCCCAACTGAGTGAGGCACTAGCATCCAGTTTATCTGTAGCTCACCAAGCTACAGTTTGTTCAAACAAGGAAAATAAACCACCTGGAAATTATTTCCCCCTCTAGTCACAACATCTGAGTGCACTGTAAGTATTTTAGTGATTCTCTTTTACCCAAAGAATTTGGGTGGAAACTTTAACTGGTAGTTACAGTTCATACTGCAACTCTGTAGTATTTTTGGCAAACATTTGAAATTAATATGAAGTGTCATAAAAGTTGCATAGAAATCATGCATTATGCTAACTGCTAACACTGCAAGAAACATTTTCCTCATTTACAAAAAACTGCAATTACTGCCTGGTTAAAAGCCATACATACAGCAGGGCTTTATAGAATGATCCACCTAGAAAGTCATGGTCTACCTATTTATTATTTATTCTATTGTTAGAAATGGTAATAACTCTCCACCTAAGTAATTCCCAATAAATGACTTCAAACAAGGCTGTGAGAAAGACATGTACAGCTTCTCCTTTGGGCTGGTGAATCAAGTCTTCAGGTTTCCTAGTTAAATACCAGGAAGGAATGTACTCCTATTTCCCCTATCTCCTGGTTTGAGGTAAAAAAAACCCAATTTTCTGTTTTACAATTTTACTTTTTTAGCTGGGCCTCTGCTAACTAACGACACTCTGAAATGAAGAGCGTATTGTCCAGAAACTGTTCAATCTCACAGTGATAAGACCTGATTATACCAAGGAATGTTATGCAGAGAGGCCCTGGCTTGTACTTATTGCTATAACAACCAAGGTCAGGGAATTTCAGTATTTGACCCATTGGAAGGTCAGAAGCAGAAAAAGTGTAGAGGGGTGACACCTGAAGGGAGGAGTGGACAGGACAGGTGACCCAAAACTGACCGACTGGGGTATTCCATCCCATCCCCATCACGCTCAGTATAAAAGCTGAGGGATCAAAGGGGCAACTCTTTCTTTCTTTGAAGGCCAATGTTCGNGGATCAAAGGGGCAACTCTCTCTTTCTTTGAAGGCCGATGTTCGAGGACGACGCTGTCTGTTCGTCTGCCTTTGACCCCGATCCGTGCGTTACTGACTCTAGATCTGGAATCCAGCTCCTGTTGGTCACTGAGTCCAGTCTGGGACTTTTCCTGATGCCTGCTGGTGATGTGGGGGCTTCATACGGTTTTGTATATATTGTATCTATTTCACTATTTTCTTCCTTTTTTATTATTAATTTTAGTAGTAATACTTCATTAAAGTAGTTTAGTTCTTTCTAAACTTGTAAATCTCCTTATCCTCTTCCTCTCCTTTCTTTTTTGATGGGAGGAAGGGCCATCTGCCAGTCTGGTTTTGGTAAATTTGGCTGAAACTGTGACACCTTCTTTTCTGCTGAATATGAACATTTCCTACCCTGGAATACACCTAAAAGACAGGCAATATTTCACCACCCCTCAACTCTCCTCTCCCCAGATACCCTCCCACTGGTTTGGATGGAGAAGAGAAGATCAGAAAATACTGAAAGATTTGGGGGGAGGTGGCATGGAGGAACACCTTGATTTTGTGAGAAGACAGTAGTAAGACTTAGTGAAAAACCTTTCAAATTAAGAACAGAAAAAACAGGGGACAAATTGGAACATCTCAGATCCTTGAAGACTACGGTGTTTATTAATATTAAATATGATATGATTTTAATTCAATTGTTTTGTAAGACACTGAGATTCGTTACATTTGGACAATACTAATAGCATGTTTGTTTTTACCTTCTGGTGGCCTGTTAGATGTTGCCACAACGACAACTCCATTTTGGAACAGATTTTCAAAAAGCTGCTTCAGAATCATGGCATCAGCAATGTCAGTGACCTGTAGAAGACAACACATTTGTTTTATCTTGCTTTCAGCTTCTCCCGCAATAGATCTGCAAGTGGCTTCATAGCTAGGAAAAATGCTTGTTAGTGAAAGCCATGGAGAGAGAGATTCTAATTATTGCTTGGAGAGAAAAAAAAAAAGGGATAATTAATAAGCAGTGAATGTACCAGTCTTTCAAAACTTGCCCGCTCTTTATTGTAGAACTCCACAATTTCTTCACCAATTGCTAAATGATTCCATGTTAACTTCTATTATAAAACTACAGGTGGGAGACACAGAAAACAGACCTAAACATTTAAGAGGCCTAATTAATTAGAAACAACACAGAAAAAAAAACCAGAAGACAAAGAAAATACACATCAATTGTTTTACATTTCTATTACCTTTGAGGCAAAGGTTTGCAGAGGTGAATTTAAATGGTCATGGGACTTCAGAAATAAAGACAAGTAGCCAACTATACATAATCAGCTGCTGTTGAAAATAGAATGATATGACATAGATACTATTGTGTGATTGTTGCAAAAAACAATTCAACAGATGGCCCATCACAAAAATAAGCAATTTCATTGTTCTTTTTAAGTGCCTTCTATTACTGTCCATGAATAATCAAAAGGCACGGCAGTCACTTCCAGCACAGTCAGCCTCTTCTAACCTTCAGGCACAAAACACTAACAAAAAAATAAAAATGGGTGGGACAAGTGATACTGGCAGGGGTTGAGGGAGGGTTGGGTAGGAGGGGGTGGTGGGGTGGCATAAAGGAAAAAGATTAAAAAAAAAGAGCCATAAAGTAAAATTTCTTTAAATCTCTGAGTTTAGCTTGGCTAACTTGCTTTACAGTACCAAGAAATAAGTGGTTTCTGTTTGCATTCCTCTCTGTACAAATGAAAAAAATGTAGTATTTTTTTCCAAGCAAAAAGCCCCCATTGTTACAAACTGTAATTTCTATTTCACAGTTCACCAGCTACGATCAGCAATCCTAATAAATACCCCAGCTTGAATATCCTTACACCCATTTCTCCTGCATTTCCTTTGATTATTACATACTCACTTGTTGCATTTTGACTTACCAAAACAGACCCCAGTTCTGAGAAAAATAAATAAAGTGGTGGCATGCCCAGAGTTATACGTGCTCATTACATGACAGACTGACAGATTGCTATGCTTTCACCAGTTTAGATGTGTATGTTGTGATGGGAATACATCTGCAGAAAGATCTAACCAGTATAATTTTTTTCCTACTTCATCACACACACCCACACCTAAATTTCTAAATTACTTTTCTGGGCAGCAAAACTAATTAATTCTACACCAGATACAGTAGAGGACTTAGGTTACATTTCTGAGAGCGAGTTTGGAAGCAACTGTGTTCATACGGAACCGTAATAAAACACCACAGTTTCCCCCTTCCAAAGATTTCACCTAATTAGCTCTATGGAATGGATTAATATGGATTCTTATTTTCTTTTTTCAAAACCAGTTTTACACAATCAAATTATACTCTTCAAATTTGCATATCTCTGATCAATAAGATCTGGCAATTAAAAGAGCATGCCGTGATTCAATATCATACTATGTGTCTAATGTAGCTGCTTATGCAGCCAGCTATTGATAATTTATTTCTTATTAATTCCCTTGTTCCTAAAAAAACCCACATAGTATATATGTGAATTTTAGAGGTAACAGAATTTCTTGTATCACAAAGAAAATCGAATAGCCAAGTTTTAAGAATGTATTACATAAATGATTGCTACATACTTATTTACTATAAGGCATGCTACCTTTAGAAAACAGGGAGTGTAAGAATATTAATGTTCATACAGAAGTAAACAATTAATAACATTCTCTTATTAATGAGAACTGTTATTTGACGCTGAACTCTGATGTCTTCACTCCATTACAAAAAAAATTGACTCTTGAAAGTACTGTCAAAAAGCAAGCGTGATTTTGAGAACGAGGACACAAACGTGAGTTCTTTTTATCTAATACAGCTTGAGAAAGACAGAAAACATCTACAAGGTAAAACAGGTAGAAGACAGTAACTAAGGCATTGACATTTCTCATGTTTTTTACTGTATCCAGCATTCACTGCAACAGGGAACAAAAGCAAAGGCTACAAATTACCAATAAGGAGAGCCTGCTAATGGAGAGAATGGAGAAATTTCATTAGCATTTAAGAGAAAAGATTTTTATGACCTAATGCTGCTTTCCATTATGACTCACGTAAAGAAAAAAAAAAAAGGAAAAAGAAAAAACACTAGACTAATAGTTAATTTACATGTGTAAGTGCCTGAGACTCAGTCATCCACTGATTGGTACAGTTCCACATAATGAATGACAAACATAAGCATGTATTATCAGTAATTAGTATTAGCACAAAAATAAGAGCCTAATTTTTATTAGAGGCTTTTAATAGCATGTAGGTTAGTAAGAACTCCCTAAATTGTAGTTTCCTTTAAGTCGAAGTGGTATCAATGGTATACATCAAGACTAACACTCTATGATCACTCAGCTTACCAAGAAGTAAGGATTCTGTTTTCATTATCAATTCTAACTACCACAAGTCACACACCAAAACGAGAGCTTCCAATTACCTGTGTATAGTAATGTGATGGCTAAACAATAACTAGTCTCTTTTTATTGGCCAACCTCTGCATTCTAAAACAACAAAATTGTAATTACAAATGGCTTAATTCTAGGGTTTTTCTTCAAGATGAGGACGCAGTTTTAGGAAGGGTAAAGACTTTCATGATGTAAAAAAAAAATACTTCAATATAATATTTACAATAAACTGTATGACAAAGATGAGTAAGAAGTAGCAACGCTTTAATAACCTGAGACCCTGCGGCTCAGGCAAATGCTAATAAAAAACCTGCTTCAGAATGGACAAACTCAGAAGTTCAATGCCACCACTGAGGTCCTGGCTATCACATAGTATTTGCAAAAACAAACACTTAAGTGTAGTAATTTTTTTATTTTTTTTTTTTTTTAAGTATGACAATTTTTTGGAACACATACAATACTTTTAAAAGTACTGGAATATTTTTCTACATCAGTTAGTCAACTCTCCATTGAGAGTTCTAAGGCTTTGCAGGAAGATTCTTTTCAGAACACTCCTGTTTTGCTTTAGCCCACTGTCAATGAAGAATGTACCACCTCAGCAATGCTTTTGTCTTTTGAAGTTCTGCATTTGGTTCCCTCTTAAATCTGAGTATTAACACTACTTTTTGCTGTCCCTGTTGCAGTATCATTAGTCTGTGTGCCTGATCTCAAGCTAAATAAATAATTTTAGCTTATTCTCCTTCTTCTCCCCACCAAGTATTTGGGAAGCACCCAAAGCATTTAAAGCAAATCTGTAGTTTTCTGATCTTTCCTCCACACACACGTGTTTTTCCAAATCAGTATAGACCCAACTTGAATTTCCACCTGTCAAAACGGACACTAGCTTTGCCTGCAAGTCAGAGCAGTATACGTTCCAAGTCTCCAGATCTTTCCAGTTTCATTTTAATCTAGCAATTCTTTAAAGAGGAGTGAGTCAGATTGTGGTGAAATCTAGTCACTGGACAAAGGTACTTCAAACATCCTGAAATAGATATGGCCCCTTATTATCAATGTTAATTGTCTCACCACGTGAGCTGCTCTTGCAATCACTGCACTACTTTATGACTATTTAGGCAGATGGTCTCTTATCCCAAATTCAATGCCTTCTGCAAAGTTTCAGAAATCTTCAGTAGCCAAAGCCTGCATAGCATTCCATGCTACAGAAAATCAGTCAAGAAATCCAGCTGTTCAGAAATCTGTGAATTTAGAACATTTGTGCACAGAGAACAAGTACATTTTTAAAATTCACATAAGAATGCAAAGTCTTAGGTAGGCATTTTAAAGTATAATTCCCACTATGACCCACGGACAAAACCAGGTGATTTTTGCAACTGAAGTGATTGATGTACCTCAAACAAGTCAGCAGGGGGAGCAGGCAATCAGTTTGGAAACGAGAAAAACTGATTTCTCCCTTTGAAAACGTGGAAACATCACAGATAGCCTGGAAACATAGCAACACCAGGATATGGCAGCAGTGGACATTTACATGGAAAAGCTGGTGTTTACACTAATACATGGTGCAGCAAAGATGCCTCTTTCTACCGTTTGAGCATTTGATGTCATGACAGTTAATGCTCCTCCGCCCAAACCTCCCTGTTTCTTTATAGTGTAAATGCAACTGCCTCTGTATTTAGATTTTATAAAGCAAGTTTTGGAAGCCCAGCACTGATATTCACTAGATAAAGCACAATTTAAATGATCAAACAGCACCGATTGTAATGACCCCACACATTCCAAAACGACAGCTCCAAGGACTACCGCTTGTCAACAAAGGCAAGAGGAACTTAAAACAAGAACAGCTACCACTTCACAGCTCCAAAAATCCCCATCATGGGAGCTGTTTGTAAACTGGTTATCTTATTGGGTGCACACATTTGTATAATAAAAGCCACGAGATATAAATTACTCTATTTCAGTAATATATTAATTTAAGAGCGTAATACAATTTACAGCTGATAGAGAATTCTTTTAGTATTGGTCATTTGAGAACTAACACACATCTGTTCCTATCCTGCTCTGCATTTTCTCTCTGAATTAAAAAAATCTCAGCTGACTAGAGTTACCAAATACCTCTAGCCTCTCTCCTAAAAATTTTTATAAAGCAATTCTACACTTGAATTTGTGCCATGCCCTTAAAACAAAATTCACAAGCTGCGTAGAACAAATGAATCAACCGAGACAGTGTAGGCAAAGATAATTCTATGAGTTTATTTTTAATTTTCATGTTTCATTCAATAAGTTTTTTAAAATGTGCTGACATAATCTGGCACTGCCATGCCAAAGGCTCCAATAACTCTAGGAAAGAATTTAGGTTGAATTTGACACGTCACTGTGACGCCCTTACTAACACTGAGACAATTTTCTTGCACTGTATGAATTACAGCAAAGGCCAGGCATACCCAGCAAGTACCAGGCAGCTACTCTCCTGGGCACTGTACAGACTCTCTACGGGATGAAGGTTCCTGCCCTGAAGTACTCACGAGCCTCTCATCAAACTCCAGTACTCCCTTGTACGACCAGTAACTAGACTGGTAAAGGAAAACACCGTGAGGGGGACTTACACCACCAACTTGCATTTTATCTCCTGGAAAAAAACTACCCCACCATCTTCGAAGCTGTGAAAGGACTTCTGCTCTTCAACTTCTACACTGGGCAATTATTTAAATACTACATTACCATTAACAAGTGTCATATTTTAAACACTGGAAGCAATTTTGTTAAGTTTCCCCTTGAAGCAACGGAGTAATCCCCGACTTCTTACCTGAAATTCATCAAAACATAAGAGAGCAGCCTCTTCACTTATTTCCTCTGCTACTGGTGCAATTGGGTCATACGATTTGTCCATAAATCCTGCCTTTCTTTTTGGCAAGCTCTGCTTAAGGCGATGTATTCCTCAGTTGATAAAAAAAAAAAAAAAGAACAAATATTTTTTCTTTTTCCAAGACAGGGAGGAAAACATTGTTTAACTACCAACTAAAAAGTAACCTAATTCAGTAAAACCAGGAAAGCTTCAAATTTAGCCAAATTTCAAGAGGGAAAAACAGTTTTTAACTGCATCTAGGCAACTACGAAAAACTCACACAATTCCGTGATTCACATTTTCTTCTTGAGAAATATGTAAAACATAAATCAAAGAACCCTTGAATGCTACGCACCCATGCTTTTTCTTTCAAAAACTGATACAAATTACAGTTTTATCTTGCTCCAATTCCCCACCTTAGTTTCAGTTTCACTTTGTAACTTGGCATTTTCTGTCTTGATCTTCCCTCCGAGCACAAAAAACCCCTTACGGTGTTTGCAAATCAGTGGCACAGCAAGTTCTGAAGATACACTTCGAAGGCGTTTACTTAAAAGAACTAGGGCATGGCAACACAGTTGCATTTTAAAATGTAAAGATGATGATACTGGCACAAAGTACTACAGCCACACTTTACACTCTCATGGATTGTATTCCATCTGAGTATAAACAAACATTCGGAAAACAAGGTAAGAAGCTACCTTTGTTAAGATTAAGCACAAATTACAAGAAACAGAAAATTGCAAGTGACCCACAGATGATAGAAAAGAGGGCACTAAAAGTGGCATAAGTACTTTACATCTATGAAAGCTTCCCAAGAAAAATGCAGCTGTCAAAACACTTGTAAATTACAGCATTTAACAATTTCACAGCATTTTAAGGTCATAGAATTCAGAAACGGAAGTAGATTTTGAAATACCTAAAACATATCTCTGTCAAAACAAAGTGCCTTATTCACCCTGGCAAAAAAACTTCAGAATCTCAGGATGAACTTCCTTCTATTACTTTTTCCTCTGAATTATTACTAAGTTTGCCAACCAGAACCGTTCTTCTCATTCTCCTTGATATTTATACCTGATTCAGTTACTGCTTATTCAAAATGCAGATTGAATTTAACCTTTATAGTTTTGGTTTTAGCAATTGCCTTCTTCAGATTGCGTGTAAGCTAACTGGTAACTGGAAAACATTTAGTTAAGGATTTAATTATATAGAAAACCTGGGTGTGTATTTACAATCAGGCATATAGAGTCTTTGAGAAACGATACTTGAGAAATAATACACAATTAATATCCACTCCGGTATGACAGACAATACTAAAATATTTTAATTTCTCTCCTATTTCTTTTTTTTTTTTAAATACTTAAAAATAAAATTACACCGATTGATATGGATATAAGACATACTTTTCAATAGATACTGCATTTAATAAAATTCTTGTAAATACCTGTGTCTGCACTTACTCTGGTGTACATCTAGCATGAAGCCATGAAAATGGACTCTCTTTTTCCTTTCTACTTTTAAGTGAGAATAGAACATGTCCATCACCATTGTCTTTCCTGTGCCTACAAATAAAAAAACCACACAAAAAACACCCAACAGGTAGCTTATTTAAGAACAGTATGTACTGATTACAATAATGATTGTTTATTAGCTTTGAACTAATGAAACTATACTCTTCCACAAAGTACAATACCAGACTATTTGTGAAGAACAGTTTTATTTTCCATTCACTTGGAACAACTGCATATTTATTATTTTGTTTTAAAGTTCTGATCCTTACAGAGATAGCCCAAAGGTTGAACAAATGGCTCTGTATGCATCCAGGAAACACACTTAGTTTTTCCTTTTAAAAAGTGAGTATTTTTTCGTGCTGCATTGCTGCAGTTAGAATATATAAATTATCTCCATGGCCCCTCAATTACTTCCCAAATTCTTACAATTGCATTTTTAAATATTAGTGAGTGGTTGGCATTGAAAAAAAAGCACACAAGGTAATGTAGTCCAATCGAACAGCTTCCAGAATTCAGAGTGTAATTGTATTAAATAACATCATAAAGTGGAAGAAAATTAATCCTGGATAACTCATTAAAGCAGTTAACGCTACATAAACATAATGCTTTTAGATACTTCAGAATTTGATTAAACATGCATTCAGAGAAAATTCCATTGGAATTGATGCAACTGAAACTTACCCACATCTCCATAGACATAAAGACCTCTTGGAGGTTTGTTTTTTGCAAACAGCTGCAAATCAAGAGGAAAAAAACAAAAAGAAAGTAGTAATATCAAGTAAAATACCACAGCAACGTGCTTGCTTTTAAAGTAAGAAAATAGATACACTTAACCAGTAAAGTAGCACTAATTAGCAAAATCTAACCTTAAATAAATCATTAGTTCTGAACTGGTTAGCCATCTTAATATTGATATTTGTGCAAATTCTGTAAGAAGCCAAACACGCAGGGTTTGTTTCTTTTTTTAGATCATTATGAAAATATCCCCATCCCCAGTCCTAGCACATATGCCTTTTTACCAGAACACATCTAAAGGGGTTAAATGTTTCCTAATCCATAATCATCAAATCAAATCCTTTTCCTCATTTAGCCATTTCAAACAGTCCTAAGAAAAAGGACTCAAAATTAAGCAGTATTGTAACACTCATAGATGTATACCTATTAAAATAGCTCTGCCTAAGATATAAGCCGTTAGGATTCAGACAATCAGTATTGCAAAGTCAGTGAGCGCTGCAGGTCCTTTTTCTCTCCACTTTGAATTTTAAACGCAGAATCATCTCTAGTTTAAACTTGACTAAAATCAATGGAGTCACAATAAAAAATATGTACCTGTATACACGAGCATGTGTGTATAGAGGCATATATATTAAAAAAAGGCTATATTCAAAATATGCCTTTTATTAATCATTTTTTCAAGTGATGTTTATCATGAATACTGCTTAAGAATTTTTAATGTCTTAATATTACTTAGGACATACATTAAGATACTTGATGGTTTATTCCATTTTACTCATACATACATATTCTATGGAAAAAATTTGTAATAACATCAAGACTTCCAATTCGAAACAGTCTTCCTCCCCCTAGTACTGTGCATAGCCACTTAGAAGTATGATTATAAAAATAAACACTTTCTGAAACACTGGAAACCTTAGCAAAATTCTCATCAAGTCCACGAAACTGAACGGACATCCACAAAAACACTGCAGAAGAGTATGAGGTTATTTTAAAGTGTTCCACTTTGAGAGTTCTGTGAGCTGAGCCAAAACAGAAGAAAATTAAAACTGCAACCCTGTGGTCTCATTTGGAGCTGGGTAATTGCTAAACAACTTGAATCTAAAGCACTTTTCAAAATACGGCCCCATGTTAAAGAAATGAGGGAGTCAGTAGCAAAACACTTAATTAAATATGAAAGAAAATATATGACCAAAAGGTAGAAAGATAATATCTCAGGCCCATAGTACCAGTTTGTTCAGAAAATATGCAAGCATAGCTCTTATATAAGACCCACTTATAGATTTAATTTAGAGCTATATTAATAGGATAATCAAAAATTTGTATCATCAATCTGTGGCTGAACAGGGTTTCAGATGTTCTGAAACCGTTCCATTAATAGACAACGCAGCAACTATTTGCTAGTGCTTTGAAAGCATTGCAAGAAAATTTAATTGATGAACATTTTTCAGTGTGTACTTTTTAAGAGCTTGCACTCATTAAAACTCCTGATGCTCACTTGCACAGTGAAGAAAGGAGAAATAGAAAAAAAAACCAAACCAGGAGACATTCATAAGAATTTCTTTGAGATTAAAAATAGTAATTTTAACAAACTAAAAGAGAATTATAGTTATTGTTTTTTATTATGTATTAATTTATTACGTAAAAATGCTGTATCAAAATGATTTGCAGTTTCACAAGGAATGACACAAAGCTAGAAAAACAAAACAATGTTTAGAAGAATGCTTTACCTGGCCTTGTGAAGGTTATATAATCAGAATGAGCAGTAATGTCTACATTTTTACACCATTTTTTTCCACTGTAAAGTGTTTATTAGTTACATTTAACTATTTTTAGGCATATTTTATTCTCACTCCAGTACTTACAATTTCTAGAAAATACATTAGAGAAAAAGGATTTTTTGGCTGAGGGAAGTTTATAAGAGCTTAGGCTCCATAAAGTCTAAATCAACTTCTGGTTGATTTAAAAAAAAAAAAA
>VXBJ01003380.1:69967-124212 GCA_013400055.1 Nycticryphes semicollaris
AAAAAAAAAAAGGAATCAAGGTTTTTGTGTGAAGACAGCAATTTTTGAGTGACATCTAATTGCTTAAGGAAAAAACAAAAAAAAAGCTGGATACTGTGGCAGATCCAAACACATTTGCTAAAACCAAACCATCTCTAAGAGCAACCCAAACACCAGAAAAACTCCTATCCTCTCTGATTCTCTGAGCAATTAAGAAGTTTGTAGGAAATATTTTACATATACTCCTGCCAGAAGTGACGCTATTGAAACTTTTAGGATCGTGAGTTCCTCAATCTGTCAGGTACTGTATAACACTAAGAATATTTTTTTTATATTCTTGGGTTGGTTTTGGTTTTTTGGTTGGTTTTGTTTTTCTTAACAGATATTTTATTTAAAGAAACTGAACTTAATCTGTAGAGTTTTAGTAATGAAACTCAGACGTCCTGGGATAAAATGGATTTATATTTTTTTACTATTTTTTAAAATTATTCTCATACATCTTCTCAAGCCTGAAAGTTGTATAAGAAGAGGAGCGATTTCCACTAGGATTTCTGATAAAATCCAATCAATGCCGTTGTTTCAACTTAGGACACAGGAAGTAGGCAAGTCAGTGGTATGTGGGGACGCAGAAAGCAGAAGACTGATCTTGGCTCTACAGAAACACACACTCCAAAAGGAGGGGGGAGACCTAATGCAGAAGGATCCTCCAGTTTCTCTAAAATAAGGGTAGTCTTGTTTGGTTCAGGGAGGGAAGGAAGAAAAGTGGGAGATGTAGGAAGACAAGCTGAATGAGCTTCTCCTCACTTCCACATTATCCTAAAGTATATTTGGGGTCTCTGTATCATCATGTTCAATTGGTTGGCAATAAGTTTGCTTTGCAACAGTAATAAGATTTAAGGATGTTAAAGCTAATATGTAAAATGTATAAACCCACAGATATTAAGGTATGCACAAAATTCGAGTTTGAGGGAGAGAATTTTGAAATCCTCAGATGTATGTTTTGAGTGCTTACCACATCCTTTCAAACAAGGGCATCACCTCAAATCCATCAAATTCCTTGTGTCCTCCAAGTTTCTTAATTCCCCAAAACATTCTTTCCAATAACATAAGAAAGTATAACTTAAGTGCTTCACCAAGTTTAGTTACCATCAGGACATTCCACAGCAGGAGCTTTTTTTGTTCCATAGATCAGTTGCCTTGTAGAATTTTCTTTGAAAATCATTCATATGGTAAAATATTTACAATTCCACAAGACAATATACACATTAGTGTCCTCAGATATATGAAAATTTCTCCTTTACTATTAAAATGTTTTACACATTTCTGTTTCAAAATTGCATGCCTTGATTTGATTCTATCGCATCAGATTTTTCTTGTTTGAGCTTCACTTTAATCAATCAATATCCTACCTCCTCTAAGGAATTATATTGGTCAAAACATCTCCTTCATTCCTATTCTCTCCAAAGTATCTTTAATAATGCGCAATGTCTTCCCACCTTCCCCCATGCTCCCTACCTCAGACAGCAGAAGCAAGCAATTCATTTCCTGGGAATATTTACACTGATTTTAAAAAACTTTTAAGTGAAAATGCATGTCAATAGTAAAGATGGTTAATTAAAACATGCAAAATTCAAGAGGTAAGTCTCCAAACTGCAGATTTTTTTGTAAACACTAACAAAACTGCCTCTTTCTCCCACTCTCTGGCCTCCTTTTTAGTTGCTGTTGTAGCTGAAGACATTTTCAAGGTCTTGAATGGTGTTTACTATTGTTCATACCTCTTTTCAAAACATGACCTCTCTTATAATTGAGCTTATTTCAAGTCATTAGTACAGCAACTCAACAACTCTTAAGATGTCCCAATCGGTATTATTTGAAAAGCTAGAGATCTGAAACATCTATGCAAACTCTTACGGCCTTGAACTTCAATTCAGAGCATCTCAAAATATCTCAGCATACAAGGCCATGCTTTCACCAAGTTGAAGATCAAAGTCATTGTTCAAATTTGAGTTATAATTTTGAAAAACAGAAGCCTACTTGGATTGCAGCAAGACTAATTGTTTTTTCCCCTCAAATTAATTCGAAGCTGATGACCAAAAAAACCTACGTTGTAAAAAAAAAAATAATACAGTTTTATTATCCTAAAGGAAATGTCTGGTGTCATGTCCCCTTCCCAGACTACTGATTTCAGAAAGCTTTGGCTTGTGAGGTAATGCATGTCTCATGGATAAACACTGAAATGCTTCATTTTATCTGACGTAAATATTTGTTCCCTAATGCTACTTTTGCCATATTTTTAGTGAATAAAACTCTGTAGACAAAAATGACAAATAAAGAATAAAACTAAAACCAAAGCAGACCATCCTTGTTATTGTTCAGAAGTGCAAGAAGCTTCTACTTTTGGAATAACTGTTATTTTAGAAGAGGCTTCTGCAATTCTATTATAGAAGAAATTGTTCAATAAAATATGGAATATCAGTCTACAGCAGAGGCTGGCAGAGAGAGACTTCCCCGCTTTTCTTCACTGCAACCTCTCAACCACATTCTCTTCAATGACAGAACCAGGAAAAATGAGCATGCTTGAAATGCCAAGCACCATTATTTTTTATTTCTAAAAAAGCTGCCAGCTGATTCTTTTCAATGAAAGGAGACCTCATACTAAAAGTAGGTTAGTCAAGTTGCTAGAAACCTCCTGAAAAAGCAAGAAGTCAATCTACAAACTACTATGTGTGTGTCTCATTCAAGCGTTTGAGTAGTTTCCAAAAAGTCCTTGAGTAATTTAAAATACATCAATTTATTTCATTCTCATCTGTTAAAAATCCATTAAGTAATAACATTAAGCAAAACTAATGCCAGTTGTTTTAGTATAGAAAAAAAACAACTAACATCTACACTATAAGGTTTATCTTTTATTTCCTAGCATATTCAAAGTTACAAAGCACTGGCCTTCATGGGAGGAAAGCACCAACAAGCTATTCACAAATACAGGATTTACCTGTGCCCTCTGTCCTTCGTGCTTCCTGGAGACGCCTCCTGCTAATGTAGACTTCTGAGTCGAAGTAGTTCACATAACAAATCCTATTAAACCCAGGCCAATTCCAGAGAGCAGTACTCACCACCACTTAGAGGCACAAAAAGCCTTAGTTCTACTCCTGAAAACTGAACTGAGTCTGCAGCAGCAGCAGCCCTGCCCTGGAAGTCCCTCACAGGGAAACATGTATTTTTGCTTACTTAGAAAACTGTGACAGATGGCAGACATATGACAAGCATATGATGTCTACAGCCGGTAGAGTGCTTGGATGGCTATGATTTTAGCAACTACCTATTCACAGCTGTGACTCTTATGCTGGGGAGAGCTTTCATTAAGGATGTTGATTACAATTTTGCTGAAGCAGAACCTGGCTTGCATTAGAATCAAAACCGTACTTTATTTGGCTTCATTTTATGTCAAAAGGAGCTCTGTTTGAACTGTCAAACTACTTCCTCAAAGTCAGCAGAAGAAAACCAAAGTTGTTGTAACTGCTTCTCCATCATGAATCTTGATTTAACTACACAAGCTAGTAGACTTACTTGTAAATCTGTTAAAAGTTTACACAGAACTCATTGCTCTTCTCCTTTGCAGGAGTTTTGATGTCTGGCACAGCACTGCAGTGCTCAAACTCGTTATCAAGCTTCTGAAGATTTCCACAGAGATATCCAGCTCTAGAAGGAAAACCTCAAACTGGAACAACGTTTACCCAATATCAAGTAGTTCTACAGCTGCTTCTCACTCGCTGGAGCATTAGTTCCCAGGTATCAGCAAGCCACACAACAATTTTTAAAAGCTGGTGTAGAATTAAAGTAGGGAATTGAAGCATTATTAAATTAAAAAGAGGAATGCTTGAAAGGAAGCAGTGAAAACCACATTCTCAACCTAAAAGAAACAGCATCTGACTTCTTCATTTTAAGAAAGTGTCAGTCAGTCTGGCTTTACCACGATTAGCTCTGTTACACAGGGACAAAGTAGCATCACAATTTCCTAAATAGAGTAAGATTAGTATTTGTTCTCTGCAATAGAGATCTTCTTCCCTATTCAGGCTTCCCAATCAAAGAAACAGTAAATAACAAACTCACATAATGCTTGATCTACAAAGCCATTACAAGACGCCTGCTCTAATAACTATAATGATTCAGGGCACTGCAGTTAACACAAGTCAGCTCTCAAAACTATTCTCAAAGGCAGCACTTTTAGAACAGAATATCCAAATGTCCAAAACAGTTGACCAGAAAAGATCAAAACGCTTTAGCCTACCGATCCTCAGGCTTGACAGTAAGACTGTCTGAATTGCCTTACTTGACTGTAAGACAGTTGTTTTTTTTCCTCAAGAACAAAAATGAATAAAAGTCTGGCAGTATGTCCAAAAGATAACGCAGGAGCAAGCCAGTTAAGTGTCTCCCTTTCCAGTGACTTCCTCTGTTACGCTCCAGGTACACTGCCCAAAGACAACTTTGAGATACGCAATTTAAAAGATTATGAGCCCAATACCAAAGCTTAAAGAGAAGCCCAGGCAGATTACAAAACAACAACAACAAAAAAAAACCCAACCCAGCAACAAAACCCCCCCAACTTTTAACATGAAGTATCCTCGAGATAGAAACTCTAGCCTACTAGATTACACTTACAGAACGAGTTTGGCAAACTGAATCCAGCTTGGTCTCCTTACACTTACGCAAAAACCACTTCTTGTTCAGGCCCACAGCCATATTGCTCTGGATACCACAAATAAGCAATAAGCATTTTTGAAGAGGAAATTTCAGTCTTTTTATTTGCTACTTGCCCAAATTGAATCAGGAGGCTGGTTTAGACTCAACAGTTGGCCTACAAAGGTATCAAGACAACATGGCCACAGGCACATACCCACATAAGTATTTTAAAATACCAAAAGCATACACTTTTTAGACTATAACTATCATTTTTACACTGTTTTAATGTTTTAAATCATTTCAGTTACAGAAATTCCAAAAGTAAAACGGTAAGAAAAGCGACAAGGTGACCCACCAGTCAGAGCAGGCAAAAATATACCCAAAACCATTCTTTCCTTCCAATTCCTGCAGCAGAGCTAGAATCATGAATGATTGGCAGGGACTTCAGAGGATCATGTGGCCAAACCCCCTCTTTAAAGCTCAAGTTTAAAATCTCAAGTTGGAAGGGACCCATAAAGATGACTGGGTCAACTGCTTCCAGAACAGAACTTCCAAAGACACACTCCTCCTTGTCTAGGAGCAGCCTTGCCTTAACACTTTTCTTCCTGTGCTTTACTACTCTCATGTTTTTCCTTCCAGAGCACGCCTGCTTCTGCTCCATGGAATTATTTCCCGTTCAGGTTTCTTCTCACTGTATCTCAAAAAAAAAAAAAAAAAGGAAAAAGAGCTCCTTCCTAGGTGTTTAGTCTGCTTCCTTTTATCTGGAGGCAGGAGGACATTTATGGCATTTCTAGCTGAGCACATGATGAGCAAATACATGATCTCCAGCCCCACAGATGAGTTCAAAGCATTCAAGGGCTGTTGGAGGCAGCCTGACAGACAGGCGTGTGTCCCAGTGCTCTCCACCCTGCTATACTTGCCCATTTGAAACAGGCACATCTATAGGTATGACACAGGTCATTTACAAGTATAATACTTGTTCTCATACCAACATTGTCCTCTCTACTTTTTTCATGCCTTGAAGCTAACATACATCACAAGAGCCTCACAGGGGTAACTTGTCATTTGGTGCTGAAAGAGCACGAGCCCTGTAGGTACTGGCACCCCTGATTTCACGCTGTACCATTTAGACTTGTCATGCAAACAAAACACAATATTTGTGCCACGTAATAGGAGACTTTGGGGTTGGAATGGGAAGTGTATGGTTAGGTAACAAGTTAAATAGAGTTAGATATTTAAATTTATGCCGTGAGATGAGGTGTGTTGCATAACAGATGCTGGGAAAGGCTGACATGGAGATTTATCAGCGAAGTCTGCAGCTGACAGCATACATTGACTGTAAATGTGACAGTTATTTCTGACAAAATAAAAAAAAAAAGCAGTACAAAAGGAGGAGAGAAAGAAAAAGGAAAACACTCAGCCACTGGCTGTGGAGAGCACTGACAGCTTTCAAACATTCTCCTCTTAGGGGTAAGGAGGCGTCTCTCCAGTTTCAGAGGGGAAAGTGAATGTAATCATGGCAATGAATATTTTGCCATGCTTTTTTCCTAGCACTACACTTTTATGATCAGACTCAGTCAAACAGCTTATTCTTGTTGTTTCCTCTCATCATGTTTATGACTATTTGTGCTGACTGGAGTATGTTAATCAGGTGCAAATGAAGCACATTCACTGGTCAGTCAGTTCCTGTGCACATCTACGATTGCCTAATATTTACCATGCAACTAAATGCCTTGCCTACTTTGCTGGGCACTATGTTTGGTTTTCTGGGATACAAACTGAAATCTACACAAGAGGAGGCCAGGAAAGCTGAAGAGGGATTCTCACAACAGTTCTCATTGCTTCCCATGAGAACCTGCCATAACAAAGCTATCAAGGTTTGCAGGTGCAAGGCCACAAGGGCAGCAATCTGAAAACAACAGCACAAGAACAAGATACGAAAAATATTGCCACAGAGGCTCTGGAAAGCACTGTGTCAACAGCTTCAGGGAAAAGTTGCAGAGCTGCCATGGCAGGCTAATAGCAGTAATAGCACTAAGGTGATATGGATGTAAAGGTGCTGTGCAACAGGGCTGTGTCTGAATTTTTGTTAATGCTTTGAAAAGCAGCTGTGACACCCCCAGATTTGCAGATCACCTTTTTCTTGTTTTCTTAACTCACCTGGAGACTAACAGCACTGGAAAGAATCAATGGTCTTTTAAAAAGTCATGTCTGATCTATATTATATTGTTTTGCAAAGCTAAATTATTTAGACTCTGCTGGCTAATTTCACTTATAGTCAGGGAAGATCTGTTAGAACACAACACATCAGTGTTTAGTATGCGTAACCCAAACACATGTGTTATACCAGTGCTTGAGAATTAAAACCTGGTCTAGGCCCCTCTCTCCTATAAACAAACAACATTTTTGGTAAGGCAGTCAGTCTACACAACTGTTGAATTAATTCTGTAAGAATATGTGATATTTGGTTACTTCTAGAGTGCCACTGGAATTTTACAAACAAAAACAGAATTAACAGAGATCCAAACACAATGTTTTATCTGTAAAGACTGTAAAAGACTTGTTAATGACAGAAATGTATGTATTTTAAGCACAATCCTAGGAGCAAACATAAATGCAAAAAATATTTTTATTATAAACCTCACCTTTGAGAAAAGATTTTTTGAACTGATGCTGTAGCCTTTAAGGCTCTCATGCAATTTCTGCAGGTGCTGCACAACTCTTCTTTGTTGCTCATCATTTCTTAGCTCTTCTTGCTTAATCAGAAAGTTGTAATGTTCTAAAGGCCCATTGCAAACCAATAAGGCTCTGGCATTAGCATCTGTAGGAGCACTGGGGACTGTCTTCTCATTTCCCTGAGCAGTGTATGCTGTAAAATGAAAAGTAGACTATTAGTACAGAAGTTTTGGAAAGCATTCTCTTATATTCACAAGCAACACACACTCTTAACAGTTTACACAAAGATGTATATACATTACTTATTTATATGACCACTAGAGTATGTTACACTTTCATTTTTCATTAAATCAGCTTCTGACTTCAGTAGTAAATAGCTCTAGAAGTATGTTTTAACATGTATTTTTATTATTAACAAGCACACACACTAAAATGCTAAGCTGGAGAGTTGGTAAGATTTGGATGAATTGCTGCAAGGGTAGTTTTTACTTTTGTTTGTTTGTTCGCAGTTTTTGTTTGGTTGTTTTTTTCCCAAATTGGGGTAAAGTTCTTTTCTTTCAACAGATGATTCCTTTATAGAGTGGTGGGCTGAAGTAGGCAGGAAGAATTTAATAGCAAGCAAACAAGAGATCAAAACAGGAGTTCCGTAATCAAGCTGAAACAGTCTAAGACCACACTAAGCAAGGCATTAGCTGTTAAGCCCTGCAGTGCCACAGTCTGCTCTGCTGGCATTATCATCTTCCTAGAAGAGACAGCACCATGATGAAGCAGGAACTCTGTTTATTTAAAAAAAAAAAAAAACCAAACCCACAAACAAAAAAGAAGTCAGAATTGCAAGACATAAAATGAGACATAACTACATAAGTAAAGAACATAGTTAGTTAAAAAGGTTTGCTAAATCATTAAGATCAGAAACTGAACAATGGAGTACATTGAAAAGGTGTTCAATATCTTCTTTGCTTCCACTGTCACTTAAGAGGTTAAGTATAATCATGAGTAATGCAATTTATAGCAATAACAAAAGAAATAGGTTTGAGTGGGAAAAACACATAGCATAGACTACATAGACATTTTGAACATTGTGAATTCTAAGGAAATCAATCCCTAAATGCTTTAGGTAAGTGTCCCAAGAAACACACTGGCCTCTAACAATATGCTGTTAGTTTCAGGGAGTTAGAAGAGGCCTAGCTACGATGTAAAGTTACAGAACAGAAAGTTAGTTCAGTTTTACTTCAAACCGGGACAAACAGCTTTTTTCAAGGCCTTACCAAAGGCAGGTGAGGTTTCAAAATAATAGGAAAATGAAACTATTTTTGTCTTTAAAAAGGACACTGAGGCAAATGCAGAAATTTATACATCAGCCAAATCAACTTCAAAACACTCAAAACCACTGGAGCAAGTACAAACAGAGGTATTTCGTTTGGGTTTAGGTTTTGGGGGTTTTTTTGTGGTTTTGGTTTTTTTTTTAACAGAGCCCTTGATAAGATAAAGTAACAAATAAAAGGCAACACCAGCTCCTCAGGAACAGTATGAAATCAACAAGTTTTCCTCTCTGATCAGGTAACACACTTGGTGGGTAGAAGAAAACCATCTCAACTGCAGTAGCACTTTTGTCATTGGGTCACAGCATTCTCAGAGTTTTAAATTGTTACAAGAAACATAAAATGAATATAGTTATAAAAAAGAAGGATAAAACTGAACAATTAGATCAAAATACACTCATTTATTGCAAATAACACCTTAGTTTCTCCAAAGCAAGAAGCACTGTTGTATCTCCAGCCAATAATTACACCAAATTCTCCTGCCCTGACAGAACTGAGTTACTGCTATGAATTAAAAATAATTAGCTCATCCCTAGCTAAAGAGGTCACATAAAGAGAGGTGAGTTCAAAGTCTGTTACTGCAAAAATTTCAGCAAAACCTTTAGACATGACTAAAGAAAAGCTCACATCTACCTCTGGATACACACAGGATACTGAGAAAATGAAATAACATGTATTTATAAGCTTACTTTAATACTATAATTAAGGCATTGAAATTGATTAATAGTCTAGAAGTTGTAAAACTTTCATTGATGCGTAGTGAATTTTAAAAATGTTTGACAAAAATCTGTCAGGAACAGGCCAGCAATACCTGACCCACCTCCAAAGGGAAGGAGAAAAGGCATAGACGATCTCTCAAAGATTTTTTTTAATCTTGTTTTTAACCATTCCACTCCCACAAAGTCAACCACAGTCCTGTAGTCTGTACCCCCAAACTATTTGCGCCTTCACAACGTGTAAGACTTGATGGCTCTGAAAGCTCCAGTATGAGGGACAGCCACTGCACTGTTACACCTAAAGAGCCACCAGTTCCTACCACTTACCACAAAACTGGAGGGGGAATAAAAAAAAACCAAAGCTGATTTAGGGTTAAGAAAGGGTTTGTGACTCACAACTTTCCTGGCCATGGACAAAGCACGCCAGGAGTGGTCAGAAGTGTGTTTTTTGTCTCAGATTACATGTACTTACAGCTAACCATCCCGGGAGTGGAAGAAAATACTTTGTCATTACCAGATGACAGAGAACGAGAACATGTCAAGTGATGACAGAGGGGGTCATGGGACACATTACTTACTCTTCTCCTAAAATAATATTAAAAGCTAGGATTTAAATACGATGGGACTACACTATAACACTCTGCCTAGAGACATCCAGTAACTGGTAAGTGATAAACTCAAACCTGTAGCTGCAAAACAAAGGCATATATTCTTAAAATGCATATAGGGGTTTTAGGGTTAACTCAATAGAAGACACCTATTCAAGTGATAAACTATCCTGAGACACAGAAAAAAATGTGGGTCTTCCATTCTAACCTGCATTTTGCAGGACAGATTGAAAAATCATTCACACAGCTGTGCTTCATTAAGTAATCTATTCCTGACCTGATAAAGAAAAGGAAACTTCAGAAATGTTAATGCGTAGCAGAGAAATACCAGGCAATTAACTTCCATAACATTACATCAAGGAAACTACTGTTAGACTAGGAATCACCTATGATTCAGTGCATTAAAAGTAGTCCTACAGCCTTCTACTCCACATTGCAAAAGATGCATTTTCATTTCACTCTTCTTGTTTCTTTTTATTACATAAACTGTTGCTTGATTTTTACTAGCTCCCCTCTGAAATCTTTGTGTCACACAGAAAAAGCACCTTTTATCTCTATGCAGTGTTCTAGATACAACTACAGAAAAGGGCAGTGTCAATTCCTTATTCACCTAGACATAAACCAGTGTAAAACTACAGCCATGCATTTATCCATAAGCTATCTTTCCTACCTTCAGGGTACATAACAGTGTTGGATGTTATCACATTTAGCCCGACATTAACTGCTTCTTTAAAAGTTGTCACCGGGTTGCAACTTTTTATTAAATTCCTGTTCCTAAAACATACATATTTAAGTGTAATCTCAGTTTATTTCAAGCCATAAAATTAACTGTTTGCATCTGCCTTTCTGCTTGCCTGTCCAAGGATCACAGACTGAGCTGCAGTGAAGATGTACTGTGATAGACACAGAGTCCTGCCTTGGAGAAATTAAAGAGGAAAAACACAGTAAAATGAAAAAAACACTTATTAGTGTATAAATGCCTAATGAAAATGCCAGTCTGAAATTATAAAAATTTCCTTTAAAGTGGGAAATTTAAAAACACCTTCAGTAAACTGGCATTAATTTACCACTGCAGAGGTAAGTGCCTACATAAAAGCATAAAAAGTGTTCTTAACTCCAGGGACCTTCTGCTCTGGAAAAGGGCAGCAAATTGAAAAAAATAATCAGTACATTGTCGAGTTTTCCTACTGCCACTTAGAACTGATGTCTGAGATGACACAGGAAAAAGGCATGCAAGTTTCAATGACACCGCTTATGAAAGCCACAGCTGAGGCAGGCACTAGAGTTATTTATGCAAGAAGACAATCTGAAATGGAAGCTAGGTTGCGGCACATCGAACACGGATCTTGACAGTAGCCAGAAGGTTGAGAGCACAGAAGGGCAACTGAGGTAAACACCACTCACCCTGGTAATCCTTACTTTTTTTTTTCCCTAGCAGTTGTGTAAGGTTTTGAACCATGATGTCAAAAATCTGTCAGAAGAGAATACCCATGACAAAAATCCCAGCAGGTCCTTGTTCCTCCATATTTCAGCACCTAGGAAAAGCACCTGGCCTTCTCTGACACAAATTTTATCTTTGCAATCTTTCCATGACTGCAGAACTGACACCTTTGAATTTATTAATCCATGAGTTGAAGTAACACAACAAGATTTCATGTGAATTTAAGATGATTATTTGCTTCTGAGAGAGTAAAGGTATTGTACATCCACAAAATAATTCAAATTTGGACTGCAAGACCTCTCAACTGACCTCAAAGTAAGCATCTTTCAAACACATGATTAAAATTGTAGACCTTCAATGGGATAAAAAAGAAAAAACATGACAAATAACATCTAGCTAAAGAGGCAAAGATCAAACAAATGGAACTGAACTCCTATTGCAAAAGTTAAGTCATGCTTCAGATTACAAAATTCACCTCACTAGAGGCTCACTCACACACAGTTCACATCAAAATGTGCATTACTGATTCTAGAAACAAAGTTGAAACAAGCATTTCAGTGGACTAAGAATGGAAAATAAAAATAGTTTTCATTCACAGAGATTAAGGCTGAAGACAACATTCACCTTTCTAAGTGTAAGAGAAGCAAAATTTATCTAATTACCCCAGAACTACACTTGAGAATTGTGTTTGATTACATATAATTTGGAGAAAATATCTTCTGAAGACATAAGAGATGGAGAATTAGCCATTTTCTATTCCAGTTTGCTGTAATGGTTAATTACTATTTGTCTTAACAACAAAACATATTTCAAACTAATAGTTGTTCAAGAACTGCATCTAAACCAAACTCATGGAGGTTACAACTGCACCAAAGTTAATGATCCCAAAAAATCACTCAACTGCCACCTTTACCAACAGTCACAATCAAGACACTGGAACAGTTTTTGCTAAACCAGTGTTAAGGCAATTTATCAGAATCGCATTTCTTTCATTACTGCTCTGACGACAAAATTCTGCCTTAAGAGGTTTTCACAAACACTGGAGTTTTTATGTGGGGAGGGAAAAAAAAACGTAATAAAAGCAGCTTTTAAAAACTGTCCTGTTTTCAACACGCCATGCTGAAATTCAGAATATTAATTTGGGTCACAACAAAGCCAAACTGCTTCAAACCCACAAACTCTTAATGTAAAGCTGCTAAAATTGCTTACAAAACACAGCTGCCATGACAGAAAAAGAGGACTTTGAAGTTGGAGGGCACTTTTATCAACAGGCAGATGGTTGTATGGAAGACCTCGCTAAACTCATAATTAAGCTGATAACAGAATTGCTGCACTATCTCTCCTTCTTAGATGATACCACAGTAATGGGGAAGGGCAATGGTACAGTCTTTTAGCTCCAAAGGTTATTTTCCTGTAGTAGAATGGGAGTGAAGGCAGCAAAAGATCTGAAAAGACAATTTTTTTGCAGGCTAATACCTGTAAATAATAATAATAAAGTTCTCTTGTCTCATCTTTTATTAAATATATGTGCAAGTTTTGCAGAATCAGCCTCTGACTGGTAAATTACCCCGTGGTGTACAAGGATTTGGATGAGTTAAGCACACGCGTTGAAGTTAAGCACATGTGTTAAACCTGAAGAAGCTTCTCGTGAAAGAGATCATGTGCCGGTTAGAGAGTAGAAAATACATTTATAGTCCTACAATAATTCCAAACAATTGCTCCTTTCAAGACCTTTTACAATGTTTAATGAGAAGAATGCGAGATGAGGCCATCTAAAAAAATTGTTTACTTTCCACTGCTTAACAGAATGCTTAGAAAAGCAAAGTCCAACCAACCATACTGGGGGGGGTGTGGGAGGCGGGCGGGAAGAGACTAAATTATCTGCCCAAATTGAAAAAATTAGCCCAATATTGTGTAAAACAAATGAAATATATATATATATACACCTGCTGAAATGAGCAGTTCAAATCAGAAGAGGCAGGTTGCAGCTAATATGAAAGAACAAGGATTTGGACTGTTTTCCACTATGTGACCTTGAGCTGAACCCCTGTTTAGCCTTCTGGCAGTCCATTCATATGGGCAGTATATGAAGTAGTAGTATTTAAGCTTCTAGAGAAACATGCGAGTTGAAACTAGAATTCCTCCTTTTGGCATACATGCCTCTGACACTATTCTGAAATCAGACTACTTATACTATTTCCATGCACATCCCATTTGACCTACTGATGAAAATAGAAGACAACAGAAAGGTTTATCAGTGAAATTGCAACTTTACACAAATACTCCTTGTGCTGTCTTTTAATTAAGGAAAATACGCAAAAGTGTGGAAAAATACTATGAATCAGGGATCATAAAAAACAGATTATAAATCTGTTCAATGGTGGCTGCCCACCCCTGCAGATGTCCTCAAATAACACATATGAGAACTGCTTTCCCTTTAACATAGAAAGCAAAAAAATTATGCCTGAAGCCACTGGATTTGTTCTAACAACTTTTTTTTAAATTGGTTTATATGTTGGTTAGAAAAAACAATCTACATAGATTTAAAGCCTTAGACCAACACCAAATAAAACATATACAACTATAGCACTAACTGTAGTGCTTGCTTGTTTCCCTTAGGATGCATAAATATTGTACAATCACAATATAAATGTGTGAATGTGAACATTTATCAATCCTCCCAGACCTGCTGACCCATTTCCAGGCCTCCGGGACTCCGCTGAATCCCCACACTTTTGCCAGAGCACCAGAGGACGAACAGCTCTCGCTGAAGAAATAAAACCTCCGCTTCTTAAGCCTCATGTTAACAAAACCTAGCTCCTCACAAATTCATGCATTACACTGACTTTTTTAAGCCAGACAGAGCTCGTTCAATACATCAGAGGATGCTTTTTGAAGGAAAAAAAGGAAAAAAAAGAAAGAAGTCCCCGAGGCAGCCGCAAGCACCAGCTCAAAGGCCGCCCGTCACGCTGCCGGTGGGGCCGCAGCCATCTGAAGCCCCGTTTATACGGGAAAAGCAGCACCGTTAACACGGAAAGCCGACGGACCGCTCATGGATCCCCCGCCGCTCCGGGGGGCCGACTCCCGGCGCCAGGGACGCGGGGCCCCTCCGGGGCTGGCTCGGCGGGGAGGCCGTCCCGGCCTGTCCCAGGGGGGGAACCTAAGGACACGGACGGAGCACGCCAGCGCGGCGATGCCCATGCACGTCCCGCCGGCGGCTGCCGCCCGCCCGGTACCGACAAGCTCCCTCCCCTCAGCCCGGCCCCACCTCCGCCAGAGGGGGAATCGGCGGCGGGGAGGGTCGCTCCGGCTCCTGCGGCCGCTCCACAGTGCCCTGCCTCCCTCCTTCCCTGCGCGGTGCCCCAGCAGCCCATCGCTCGCTCTCTCTTCGCCCGGGAGCAGGGCCGGCGAGACCCCTCCCGCGGCGGTACTGACCTCTCCGCAGGGCGGCGGCCGGCGCCGGGAGCCCCAGGCGGGCAGCGTGCCTCGCCGAAGCCCGTAGCAAGCAGCGCGCAGTAACCAAGGGCGACACGGGCGCCGCCATCTTCCCGGCCCGACCTCTGCGGCAGGGGCGCGGGGCGCGCTGGGAAATGGAGTCCCTTGGCCCCTCACGGGGCAACGGCCGCCGGCCTTCGGAGGAGCCGGGCCTGAGCCGGTGCTGGACCCAGCAGGGGTCCCCGTCTCCTCTCCCTCCTCTTGCCCCCCACGGCGAGCCACAGTCTGTGAGGCTTCCCCTGGGAAAGGTAGAGCCGGCCATGCTCCCACACAGACACACCAACCACTCTCTCGGCACAAATCGCACCTTAGAGCCCCCCACAAAGTGCCACACTGGTGCCATTTTTAGTGCCTTACTGCCGCATCCGTGCACTCCAATTTTCCACACAACCTGTGTGTCAGCTATGATGCAGCTGTGGCTTTTTTTTTTTTTTTTAATCCTGAATAGCATTAAAAATTTTAAAAATAATGTTTATGGTCTTGAAAATATTCATAGTGACTAAAGTTATGTTCTAAGATGTTCAGCTGTTTTAAAATACGTAGTTGCTCCAGATACATCTTCAGTACTAAATACCTCATTAAGTAGTGAACTTAAGTGTGAATTTATCACATCTTTAAAAAGCTGGGTTTGGTGCCTTTTCTTTCATCTTTCCTTTATTGAGCATTTATTGGTTTTGACTCATTCTAGCATGTTATAGCTATCAACACCTGTGCCCATTTAGGAATGAATTCCAGTACAAATCATAGTGAATTGAATAGATGTCTCAAAGATGCATCACAATTGTTGCAATATTTTTAGAAACTCAAACAAGGAAACAAACAACTTCAGTAAAAGTGATTTAAATAACAAATAACTTATCTTTATAAACAGCTTATCTCCTTGAGAACAAAGAATAAACAAGGCAACAAGAGCCGTTTTTTCTTCCATTATTAACTCAGATCACAATATGAATGGGTGAAATGTCAAGAATAATTGGAGAAAATGACAGCATAATCTTCAGCAAAAACATCTGATTTATTTAAATTGTCACTGTTTTATTCTTAACCTTGTTATCCAAGGCAGCACAGAAAAACTTCCCATTTGGTTCTACTCTGGTATCTTCTAAGTGAAAAAACCCTCTGCAATGCTGTGAGTCTTCTATACACAGACAAACTCTGAAATGCTACCACACACTGTATTGCACATCCCAGAAACTGAGTCTGCATTGGCTGTAAGCACTTGGCAAAAGCATGTTTTAGTGTTAACCCAAAAAGAACATGACTTTTTGAGTATACTTCTATAGATTAGCACGGTTAATGGCCTGTAACAGATACAGGTCCATTCTGTAATATGTTTGGATACTTTGCTCACTGTACCTGTTGCTTTGCTCACTGCCAGAAATGTGACATTTCAACTGAGTAGAAATTAAATTGACGTTCAACCCAGCTACCCAGCTGCATTACTAGTCTGCCAGTTAGCCAAAAATATAGGTGGTCTTTAACATAAATAAAAATCAGGGGTCTAGTAAAACCCTTCCAGAGGTCCCGTCTGGCCTTTAGTGGCATACACTACACTCTTTTCAGAAATCCTGATGTACTGAACGCTGTGGGACATGTGTGTACAAGGGTCTTTAGGCCTCTGTCAGACCTTCTCTAAATTTCTGCAGAATGAGGGCGGGGTCAACCTGCTAGCAAGGCTTCAGGATATTCCCACCATGGGAAACATCTTTGGCTCCTACACATAAACGTACTTTTGATGTAGGACTGACTGTTCAGCCTACTCTACAAAGATTCATTTGATGGCTAGTTTTCATCAACACAGTTTCCATCAGAAGCCATCTTCCTGGGATTATGTCAAAACACTTGGGGGGGTAAATTATATTAATCTCATCTATTTTGAGACAAAAAACCTACACTATTAGTAGTCTATGTTGCTTATAAAGCCTCAGATTAATAAAGCTGCAGAAATATTCCCAAACTAGGGGTTTACAGCCATTTTCCCTATCTGTTTACAGCTTGTATTTCAGTCAGCTTAAACAGCTCAATGTGCTAGAAATTCATTGCACGGTTTTCCAGCTCCATGGCCACTACTCAGCATCTCTCAGAATGAGGGGTTCATAGTAGAAATGAATGCCTGTGAGCTGGTGGATGACATGCTAATGAATGTAGAGGTGTGCATGAGAATCATCCCCATTGAAAGGAATAATACAGTGTAAAAAGGGAGAAGAGGAACTGAACGCAACAGTTAAATCTGAATACATACATAAAATATGTAGATACAAAAAATTGTATTTACATGCTTAATATTTTTACCTGGATGATAAGTATACAATGTAGACATTCAAACATCATGCTTCAAAGCACTGGAGCTAATGCAGGAATCAGGAAGTCATTTTTCCACATAAAGTATTGCACAATGAGTTCAATGCCTTGTGGGTTTTGCTTTATCCTGAGTAAGCATTCCCCACAAGTTCTGACAAAATACGCCTGTGTTAACTAAAATGTGTTAACCTGGGCACCACTCAGAAGGCTGGAGAATCCTAATTGGATAATGGAGAGATCTGTTTTCCTTTCCAGTTAAATGTGACTTTCTTTTAAAAACAAAGAAACAAACAAAAACCTACTTAAGAGATACTACTATACCAAATTTAAGAATGAACCGTCTGTTAATACCTGCTTCTGTAGGTACATGCTACAAGACTCTGGTATTCACATCACCACTTGAAGTTATGCCAGAAAATCTTTGTGTCATGGCTGAATAAATAATGTGTAGTAATAAAACCACAAGTACCTAATCTCTTACTTGTTACTCAAAACGCTTGATTTCTTGCATCTAATCTTTGGACCTACAAACATGGCTGACCTCTCTCCCTCCAGATTTGAGATTTGGCCAAAGTTCATGTCAGAAACAGAATTGAAACTTTCTTTTCTGAATTTATGCTCACCTTCATCCTGAGAGAAGAACCTTTCTAGCAAGCAGAAACCACTATAGATAGTGTAACTCCAGCCTTCAGGATAGCAAAAAAAAAATAAAATCTGAAACATGATTCAAAATAAACACATGTGTTTTCTGAGGGCTGGAACGAAACAAGGAGGCTCACAGGACTCTGATTTTTCCCCACCTTCATGCTTTCTCTTTGACTCGTTAGCCAGTGTGGCTAATGATCTAAGGGGGGAGTTGTCATGAAGGAGGGCATCTTCCCCCTTGTCTCCCAGGTCAGAAGATTTGTATGTCATCTCAATTAAAAGAAAAAAACAACACAGAGATATGAGACTTTACCAAATCACTGTAACTTCCTTACCTACCAATGCTACTGACACATGAGCACTAAAACCTTCACTCCCTGTAGCCAGCCTCCACACAGCTCTCCAGCACCAGTTATGTGTTAGGAAAAGCAGATAGAACAATGCTGCTAAGATGGTATGCCACGAGAAAAGCATTCAGCTTTAGCCTCACTCTTTCTGTTTACCCAGAGTAAGAACAAATTATATTCTTGATTCATCATAGTCTCACCAACTTCCCAAATGTACAGTATTAGGTGCTTTGTTTCTTCAGAATAGACAATGAAACCAGGATTGGCCAGGAGGCAGACAATATGTTATACTTAAGAAAATACCAGTGCTCTGCTATATTTTCACATTTGCAGTCAGTTGTGGTACCATAGGTTGTGTAACAAACAAAAGCTTATCCAGATGTGTGCATATGTAATCTCAGTAGAAATAATGATTTTTTTTCTTGCCTGGCTGCCAGATGAGTTTAATAACTAGTATAATTCAGGTAACACTCCCTTTCACTCCCACTTTGGAAAACTCTGTCAGTTTAATTCCTGTTTATAATTATAAAGTGAATAGTTGGCAGCTATTAGCAGAAAGAAAGGAAGTAAGGAAGGTGCATTAGCAAGGGTAAGAAATAATAGTGGAGGAGTGATGAGGAGGAAATTCACAGAAAAGTTACCAAGCAAACCACCTACAGCATACTGGTTATGTGGATGAGCTATTTTTGTACCTTGGGTTCATCTCTGCTTTCTGATTATCTTATTATTAACATAGACGACTGCTAACCAAACTTGCCGGATGTTAACTTTGAGCCTCTTGGATGTCATCTGTGGGCAGCCTGCCATTTTGCCTACTGCCTTAACACAGATTTTTAGAAAAAACAGAACTAGTTTTCTTGCAGTCTCATTCTGCCTGGACAGTAGTGGAGCATCACCAGAATTCTTTCATAAGGAAGGAAGGTAAAATTATATATGCATTTAATCATTGGATTAAAAAAAAATCTGGAAGACCTCTAAGATTAAATAGAGTCATTTTGAAATACTAGCAGTGGTTTAGTATAATTTCTATTCATTGACGTCCTAGATGCATCAAGAAGGCAAACCTTTAACATCTTTTGGCAACATTTATCATAACACGCCATCCACTTGAATCAGGCACTAAAGAATCTAAGACCTTATGTCCTGGAAGGGAACAATTCCATCAGCTCCCCTTCCCCTTTCTCTTTTTTTCTTTCTATCTTTCTTCAAGTTACTAAAATACATTTTCTTTTTAACTTATTCTATAAACACAATTTTCCTTTCCCATTTTCTATGAATGAAATGTGAACAAACTCTTAATCTTTGTAAACTATCAGGATATAAAATCTGTGCCAAGTGGTTATGCTGATATTAAACACATATATCATTTGTGAAAATTCAGTTATTCTTAAAAGCTTTAATGCTACTACAGACAACACTGACACCTTGTTTGTAGCTTGGGGTCAATAACCTAGACTTTGTTTTCAATGCAGAACTTTTAGTAGGTATCTCCTCCAGCCCACATTCGAACCTGGCTGGTTTCTTTTGCCCAACACCTTGCATACATAGCATTTCCCAACCAGTCTTTTCATCCTGGCTCTCACCATTTCATATCCTGATTGTGGCATTGGCTTTTCCTCTGACCTTGATATGTACAGTTTTGTTTGTGTCCATTGCCATTTAGGGTCACAAAGACACTCAGAAGGATGGAACACCTCTCCTATGAAGACAAGTTGAGAGAGCTGGGGTTGTTCAGCCTGGAAAAGGTTCCAGGGAGACCATATAGCCTTCCGGCACCTGAAGGAGGCTACAAGAAAGCTAGAGAGGGACTTTTTACAATGACATGTAGTGATAGGATGAGGAGTGACAGCTTCAAACGAGAAGTGGGTAGATTTAGATTAGGTATTAGGAAGAAATTTTTCACTCTGAGAGTCGTGAGGCACTGGAACAGGTTGCCCAGAGAAGTTGTGGATGCTGCATCCTTGGAAGTGTTCTAGGCCAGGCTGGATGGTGCACTGAGCAACCTGGTCTAGTGGGAGGCATCCCTACCAGTGGTTTAAGGTCATCAAATCATAGAATGGTTAGAGCTGTACGGGATGTCTCCCACTAGACCAGGTTGCTCAAAGCCCCATCCAGCCTGGTCCCTTCCAACCCAAACCACTCTACGATTCTATGACAATGCCATTGTGAAAACCATTTCTTATTCTTATACACTGACACCTAAGTTATTTTTCTGGCTAATATACCATCCTAACCAATTTGGGAATCCCCACATATGATGAACAGCAGTCCTTCCTTTCTTCACTCCTTAAGGGCTGCAGCTGACAGGTTGCAGCCAGCAGTAATGCATTATTATTGTCATGTCTTGTTAAAGCCTTCTTTGGTTTAAAAAAATAAACACCGTTATGTTGGTGCTGCGCTGACTGAATCCCACCGTCGCTGCCTGTCTACTCTCCTGATCGGCGATACAGCATCAATAGAGCTCCCACTTCCCCGCCTCAACCTCACCGGGCCGAGGGCTCACCTCCCGGCGCAGCCTCCCGGGGCCGCCCGCACCGCATAACCTTCCCTCCCAAAAAAACACGACCCCGCACTGAGTCTCCTTCCCTGGACGACAGAAGGGGACTCACTGCGGGGAGATCCCCCCTGCAGCCTCCGCACCGCCGGCCGGAGCCAAACCGAGCACCGCAGCCTACTCCGGGCGGGACCGAGAAACCAGCTCTCAACTTCCGTCGCGCCAAGTCTCCCCGCGAATGCCGGGATCTGTAGTTTGACAGGCGAGTGACCGCGCCTGACATAGCGAGAGGGTCTGCCCCTGGGGGGACTGCAATACCCAGCCTGCCTTGCGCGCGGGCGGTGGGTGCATCCGTTGGCGGCGGCGGCGTGGGTGCGCGTTGCTGGGCAGTCAGCTGGCTGCGGGGCGATAAGAGGGCGGGCGGGGCGGCGGTGCTCGCTCGCGTCTTGCCGCGCTCCGAAGGGAGGGAGGGAGAAAAAGAAGAAGAGGCTCCCGCTCCGCCATGGCCGAGACGATCGCCGACACCCGGCGGCTGATCAGCAAGCCGCAGAACCTGAACGACGCCTACGGGCCGCCCAGCAACTTCTTGGAGATTGACGTGGGCAACCCGCAGACGGTGGGGGTGGGCCGCGGCCGCTTCACCACCTACGAGATCCGCGTCAAGGTGAGGACCCGGCCCGGTGGACGTTGGGTCCGAGACCGGTCCCGCTTCCCTTCGCCGAGGCGTTGGCCTTGACGCTCCGGCCCAGGCGAGCGGCCAGGGGAGCTCCGTCGGCTGCGTCCCCGCCCCTCCTGAGGCTGGGCCTGGCGCCTCGGGAGTAAATACGGGGCTTGAGAAGGGGAATGCGGAGCCTATGTATCGGTGTCGGGCTCCGGCCGGCTACTCTGTAAGCGGGAGGGGTGTCCCTGGGACGGGGCTGGTCGGGGTGGCGGTGGTGACAGGCCGCTGTCACCGTGTCCTTCAGGGCCCGTTTTGCAGGTAGCACCGTGGGGGCTGCGGGGGAGGTGATGGCTGAGCAGTGGTGGACTTCATCTTCGGTGTGAGAGCAGGACCCAGCTTCTGTGAGCGACTGGAACTGATAACTCGTGTGGCAGCTAAGACAGCACATCTTGCTTAAGATAACTAAAGGACAAACGCTCTTTTGGCACAGCAGTGTGCAACTGCCACTAGACTGAAATATCACTGTACTGCGAGCGATTGCTGGCGTGCTGGTTTTGGCTGGGATAAGGTTAACTCTCTTCATTGTAGCTGGCACAGGGCTGTGTTTTGGGTTTGTGCTGAAAACAGTGTTGATAATACAGGGATGTTTTTGCTATGGCTGAGCAGTGCTTACAGGGAGTCAAGGCCTTTTCTGCTTCTCACACCACCCCAGCAGTGAGTAGGCTGTGTTAAACCACAACAGCTTGTCTGTTTTTAAGTAAATAGGAGAGGGCAAACTCTCAGTTGTATGAGATGTAGTAATATGGGTGGATCTGCCCTGTGAAGGAGGTCAAGTTCAGGATTCCAGCAGTGTCAAAAATACATAGAGAATGTGTAAATAAGTGTAGTGGGCACATATGCTAGATCAAAGCTAGCTGAAGTGATAAGGTGAGTGTATACGGGGAAGAGGTTCCGGCTTTCTTTTGCCCCTGAAATGTAAATTGAGTGCCTACCAAAAAGGACTGTTTCTCACTGTGGGCTATCACATACTTTTTCTTAGTAGCATTAGACCCTTTCCTGGCTGGAAGGACCTTTTGCGTTTATGCTGCTAGGGATAAGTTGGGTTGAAAAAGATGACCTTTTAGAATTCTATCTTTTTTTGTAGCTTATGGTTGAGTCTACTCTCTTGTATAGCTTTACTCTGTTGCAACTGATTGAACCTGGTCAGTTATTACAGGCAGTGATAGAGAGAGGAGAAGCTTCATTGACCCCTTACATGTGTTTTCTGCAATATGAGTTCTCCTTTCACAGACTCAATGGAGTGCACATGCCTTCATGGCAGGGAAGGCTTCAGACGAGGGCTGCTGCCTTGGTCACTAAAAGTCTTTAGACAAGACTAAAACCCTTTATGGATTTTCTGGTATTAAAGGTCTAAGTTCTCAATTTAGTGTAATTTTACTTAAAAAAAGCAGAATCAACAGATCTTAAGCTGCTATGGAGGATGCTTTTTAAAATCTGGTGCTCTTAAATTGTCATGTCCAGTAGCAATTCTCATGTTTCAAGATGTGTTTATAGGGCAGGAAGAATAAACTGAAATAATTGCAGCCTGTGTTTGGCCTCTGTGAGGACAAATTAGAACTTGCCAACTTGGGTTGCATTACACTGCCCTTATCAGGATGCTGGTTGTCCACTTAGCAGAAAGATGTAACACTACCTTGCTGGGAAGTACTTGTGCCTTGATGGCTTTTCTTTCCATGAGACTGAGCATTTGGAATTGCTGGATCTGGGGAAGACGATACAAAAGGGACTGAGCCATCATAGGTCCTTGGAGTGAGACCAACTTTACTGGGATTAAAAAATAATGTTTATTAAATCCCCAACTGGATTTCTTCATCAGAAAGGAAAGCAGGAAAACAGGTTTTCAGACAGGTTGCACTTAGCCCGTGTGTTGTTCAGGGTAGAAAATTCTGGATTCCTGTTGTAATGAAGACCTAGAAGTGACTTGAACAAACATAGCCTGTGATAGTGCTGTGACCTTCCTCTGTTCTTCCTCACAGTCCAACTACTCTATAAACATTGCTTCCTCCACACTCCTTATTTGCATCTCTGCATGTCTGTAAATGGGCCTGTCTTTTACAATACATGATCATTCCCTTTCCAGATGTGCACTGCTGTATCCATGCTGTGTACACTTAGAGCATCATGAACTGTAAAACTGAGTTTTATGTCTCTGTATGCTGAAAGGCTACAGAGCAGGTAATACAAGTCATGCAAAACTATGTTCACTGTCTAAACTTGTATCAATTAACTGCTTCTCAGCAGAACACGGGCTGTGTTGCTAATATGCAAGTTTTAGCATGGGCAAAGAGTTTGTACTTGAATTGCTGTAGTATTGTATTTTTGAAAGGTAGGCCTTGTACTATAAGCTGCTTGAAGTGTGGCAGACAATAGCCACCAGCTACCCTCTGCTTTGACAACTGCTTGTGGTCACACAAAGTACCAGCTGACATTTGCATTTGCCCCCAGCAGTGCTAGGGGTGGCAGCAGAACAAACCTGGAAAGATGGAGTGGGTTACCTGTGTCTGGAAAGTGATGTCTTCAACTAATGCCAATGTTAAAATATTAAGTGGTACAGAAATGGGTGGCTTAACTGCTGCCAAGTTCTGGTAAAAGCTATTGGACAGCCTCTTATTATGGCTGGAGGTCATGTTTGATGGCCTGAAACATTGTCAGAGAGGACACCGAGATTCAAGTTTGTGTTGAAGCAATTAGACTTGTACCATTGTCATGGTGTTTACAAACTCAGTCCAAGGGTAATTCTATCTTTATTGCTTTGTCTGAATTTCAAAGCATAACTTTGGTTTTTTGGGAGGACTGAGCTTGCTAGCAGACTCTTGGATTGATGCCTGATAACTAATATAATGCACAAAATATTTGTTGGAATACTGCAGAGTTTCCCCCAAAGTTTTTTTTTATTGGCAGGCTTTCTACTACTGTTGCAGCTGGAGTGTATCTGCTGCTTGAAGAGCAACAGGTGGAACAGCTTCATGCTTTAGTTCCTGTATTGCTGTACTCGCCAACTTCTGGTGGAAGTTGGAAAACCTAATGGGGAACTCAGAAGTTTGACACAGACAGCTCAGCAGTCTGCTACTGGATAAGCAAGTCAATGGTATTTCAGTACTTAGGAAGGCTTTTCATAGTGTGTGTCTCCGTGCAGGCTGGTGGGATGGCTGTGCATTGTGGTAAATGCAAGGTGCTTTCGCAAGGAGTCAAGGTCTCTAAGAGTGCTGCAGGTAGAAGATTCTAGTGGGGCAGTTTACTTCACAGGTGGTCAGTTGGCCCAAATATTGACTTTCTGAGCCTGAACTTGCAATGAAGAACATTCTGTTCTCAGCAAACTGGACAAGGTGATAAGAGAAATCTTCCTTCTGTAGCAACCAGTATAAGGCACACAACGTGGCAGTTTGCCACTACAGCACAGCTTGGCAGTGAAAGTCAAATGTCTTGTTCAGTAATGGTAAATAATAGAAAATGCCATCCTGCAGTGCTGAAAGAGCAGACTTGAGTGGGTCATGTTCTTGACAGCACACTTGAGAATGTGCTTTCCATCAGCAGCGTTAAGCAATGAGTTTGTACCATTCTAAGGTATCCTTTGTGCGAAGGCTTAGGGTGAGCTTAAAAAAAAAAGGAGAACAATGCACTAGAGTATAAAGCTCCAAGTGCTTTTTGTAGTGAAATGAAACTTGGTAAAGCAGTCATCTCATCTAAAAGTACCGAGATGATGGCACCATGGTGACTGTGCAGTGGTTAACACTAACACAATCAACTGGGCTGCCCGTGAAAGCAATACAACAAATACAACAAACCACTGCCCTTGATCCTTGAGGAAAAGTGTAAACCAACAGCTTAGTTCTGAGTGTGAATACCCCTGCATGCCATATGCTGTTTCTTGTGAGTCTTTACTAGTTCACTGGGGAACCACCACTGGGGCAGCAGGAGAGAGTGTGTGTGTGTGTGTTCCCTTCTGCTTGTTATGCTTTTTCAGGGTGGGCTCGTGCACGTCAACACTCTTAAAGGGCATGTGAATGCCTGTTACTATTTATGAGCTGCAAGTCAGGCTTCTCTTAATTCCTGGAAACATATTTAGAAAAAAATGACAGTTGTCATGTCATCCTGTGGCACGTCTGCAGTCCTCAGTCCAGTTCCAGGTATCGTGTAACTTCTACTGTACTTGAGACAAACAGTTTTCCTGGTAAGTGGGTCAACAGGAACATATTTGCTCAGATTCTGTGCAACAGCTTCAGTTGCTAAATCCTTTTAGGAGATGGCACGTAAGCTTTACAAGCTACCCTCAATCCCGGCAGCAGGTGACACACTTCAGAGCCATACACCCACTGTAAAAGCAGTGCTGTAGGAGTTCAGCACACTAGTTATTTACTGTCAGTAAAGCTTATGGATATCCAAGAACTTGCTGCATTTGGGAAATTATCCTTTTGTTAATACTACTTCATCTGTTACTGTTTCTGTAGAATTAACCCATTTTAGTTGGGTTTGTCACCTAGACAAAAAGGTTAAATTGTCTGTTTATGGTTAGTGAGAACTTGCCAGAAGTCACTAATAGTCAAACTGACAGAACTAAAGACATACCTGTTACAGGAGCTATTAGTCCAAGTAGTAACAGAATTCTTCTTAGCCAAACCAAAGTTAAACAAAAAGCCTTTGACATCTTAATTCTGCTCTTTAGAGGCAACAGGCCACTCAACATTAATCAGTAGTGATTAAACTTGGCACTAAGGCACACCGTGGCTTCTTGATGTTCCACAGGTCAGTGGCTTTTCTGAGGTGTAGAAAGGCAATGCCTTGCAGCTGTGCTTCCAGATGTTGTGAAATGTATCACTTGGGTGGTGCCAGTGCTGTTTAAGGCAGCAGTTGCCTTTCCTGTGTCTTTTGCAGAAAGACTTCTGTTAGACCTGCAGAGGTACTTGATTACATAGGCCCAGCGTGGGGAAGGAAGTGAACACACAAGCTGTCAAGTGCCTGCAGTGTTAAGAATAGTATTGGTCCCAAAGGATAGGGGAAGTATATCAAAGTATGGCTAAACTTAAGCTGCTTTTGAAAGTCTGTTCTCACTTTAACCCATTTTTTTTCAAGACATAGCTTGGATACAGTACTTGCATTTTTGCATATTTATAGGTGTCTGACGAGTGACTGAATTGACTCTGACTTCTACGATCAAATCAAGTCAGAGTAAGATGGTAAATGAACTGAAAGCATGACTTGCTCAGAAAACACTTGTCTTATGTCATGGTTCTGCAAGGTGGCACTTATTTATTATTTTTTTTCCCCACAGTGGTGAATGTGTCTTTGAAGTCTTCAGTCTTTGAGCATTACAAAATTGCCCATGCTTCATGCATTCAGCGGGGCTTGAAGCTGCAGACTTTTCCACCATGGGAAGAATCAAACCTGCTTGTATGTGTAGACGACTTCAGCATTGTTCAGTTTCACAGTCGGTGGAGCTTGTGGTGGAGTAATGACTAAACACTGACTCAGTGTGGATGTGTTTAGGAATGCATAATCAGCACTAATTCTCTTTCTCTACTACTGCAAATCTTGCGTCACACTGCAAGTCCACTCTAACTGTAGTTAATTGCTCTTTTAATGCCCCATTCTAGACAATGCTACCAGTTAGATATTTTTAGACTCCTCTTCAAAGAATGAAAATGCAGTGATTCAAGTGACTTCATTTTTCTGTTCTGCAGTCCAGGTACTGCACCTTTACAAGACCAGTAATTCAGAGAGGGATAGCTGGAAGGCTAAGGTCTTCCCTGGACACTGACTAGGGAGATACAGAAGTTGAATGGCTTGGAAGAAAGAAGCTTCCAAATTGGGGAGAGTGGGTTTACAAGTCTATTGCATGTATTTGCTTGCAGTAGCTGACTTTTCTGTAGAGGTTTTTGATTTAAATTAGGTTCAAGAGGCTAATGCAAAGGTATTGAACTAGTTTGCCATTTACATCTGCTACTGTGTAAATAAAATAACTAAGTTTGAGTTGTTTCTTATTAGTTTAACTGGTGACTTGGACTCTTTCTACTTCTGTGCATACAATGTGGGCCTTGATTGTCGTGTATTAAGAGGGGCACTCCAGTACAGTGTTGAACAGACTAAGCCAAATGGAACAATGACTAATCTTTGTAGGACAGATGGCTAGGATCCAGGTAGGCACGTGATGCCAGAGGATTTTGATACATCTTTAGTTTTAGATGGCTTGCCAAAAAGGTGTCAGCTTGGACTTCAGAGCAGTAGGGTCTCTACTGTTTTTCATCTGGGGAAATAACTAATGCAGTGTAGACTTATGAGCTTCTAACTGTAGGGTAAGTATTTTCTTTAGAGTTTTTTTCACTTAGTAATGCAATGCTAGTTGCACAACTGGAGGCTGGTTTAGCAAGTACATAATCCAATTGCCCTACGGAGCACTAACTGAAGGGAAACTTTCTTGATGTAAGATGAATGTAGAAAGCCTAAGCTTCTGGTCAAGGTATAAACCCAAATATTTTACCAACTGAAGACAGGTCCATGAACATCCTCCTTCTGTGGTTATTTCTTAAAAATCCAGCTCAAGTTCTGTTGTGGGAGCATCACCTGGGACATGTGACAGTATAGTTCGTGTTGGCCCGGAAGCCAGTCTTGAAAGTGTAACTGCAAGCTAGTGTAAAATCCAGAAGAAAATTAAGCTATACCTTAGTGGCTTAAAGCCACTTCTATATCTGAAAATAAAACTTCAGAGGCTATTTCTACAGGCATAAGCTGCAGCACCCCCTAAGTGTTAAGAAGTGCTACAATTAACAAAAGGGAGCTATTGGCCTTTCTGTAGATGTTAGGTGGTGTGAGAAACCCTCCTGAACCAACAATTGGACTGGGATCTGACAGGTGGCTGCTGAAAGTGAATGTCGCTGCTCTAATAAAACTGGACTTATGAAGAAAATTATTTTTGCTAGTTATTTATCTCTTGTTTCTTGCAGTTTTGTGAAGTGTAGGCTGTCTTCAGCTCACAAAACACATTAAAACTTTTGTTCCTGATTTAAAAACTATCAATTGCAGCAATTCACTGCTGTTTTGTCAGCCCATTTGACCATAGCTGGTAGATGTCAGCTGAGGATGCTAAAGCATCAACTTAACATTATCCCCCTTCAGTCATTCTCAATGAGAAATGAATGGTATCCTTACAACAGGCCAAACCAGAGCATATGGCAAGTACACCTTGCAATTGTGTAAAAGTAGCAATCTCTTCTCTTTAAAAGGAATATTTGGAATTTTAAAAGAGACATTGGCTTGCAAATCCTGAAATGACTATCTAGAGTTACTAATTCTGTCTAGGTTTTGTAAAAGCCTTTGCCTGAATGTGTCCTTAAAGTTGGTTCCTGTTTTTACCCTTGGCTTTCTAGGATGTAACCTGAAGAATAAAGGCTTGCTTATCAATCTGTTTTTTTGACTTATCTTGCTTTGAGCCTTTTGACCATGGGATACCATAATTCAGGTGTTCATGATGTTGGTGAATTTGAACTTGGTGGTAATAGATGCTGCTTGGTTAAAAACCCTGACATCCCTACGCTAATTTTCATAGAGCAGCTCTAAGCTCAAGGCATTGGTTTTGACAAAGGCTAATTCTTGTCTAAAAACTGATAGGCCTTGTGGCTGTGTTGCTATCAGAATTCTACCTCCATGTCTTGGTACTGTGGAATGGGAAGTTCTTGGTTTAGCTTAAGTCAGCATTGTTTAAAACTTGGGTGTATACATACAGTCAGATTTTTTCAGTGTTCTATTAACTTTAGACTTTTTGCATGTGATGTACTTTCAGTAGACCTGGATACCAAGTGGCTAAAAGGAGTGGTAGAGTGGTAGTACTCTGCTTTGATTGAAAGGACTGAAGGTTAGGAAAATAATAACCTCCTACCTGACCTTTTGTGATGGGAAAGAGGCTTTTCTTCAGTAAAGTACACAGCAAAAATCTAAACTTTTAGCAACTGAAGTTTAGAGCATGTTTGCCTTCTTTCTTGTTTTTTATAATTGTAGGAAATGGGGAGGTAGCTGCTTATGTCGAGTCGGGAAGGAAACAAACCAGTGGCCAGGATTCTGTAATAGCAGGAGCCAATTTCTTATACTAAAGGACAGCAGGTCCTTGCATTAAGAAAACCATAATACTTTTTATCTACCCTGAATGATACTTACTGTAATACCCCACAGCTCCCATTGGCTGACTAAATCTGGCCAAAGGGTGTAGTCTCTTGACAAAGATTACAGCTTGTATGAAGAGATAGTACGAAGCTTGAATTTGGCTTCCGAGAGTCAAGGCCACAAACTTCTATCAAAAGTGAGCTGAGTGCTTTCTTTCACTCTATTTTAATGGAAATAGAGTTGTATCAAGGCTACCATAACCTACTTGAAAAGACAACATCAAAGTAGGTGCTATGGCAACTGTGCAGCTTTATTCTCAGTCTGTTAAGGAGTGGGAGACATGGGCAATGCAGCACTGAGTGTTACACTGGCAGATAAGAAAATGAATTCAAATTTACCTCAAACCTGGGCAGCTACAGCTGTGGTGTTTCTGCAGTTGTGGGGGTGGACTGGGCTGCAGTGACATTCAGAGTCAATCTTGTGGAGTGTCAGCATGATCTTTGAAGGAATTCAAATGCTATTTGCATTCAATTTATGTCTGGAGACAAATTTATAGAAGCGAGTCTGGCTATTTGCAAGGCTTTATCCACTCACTGGATAAAATCTACTCTAGATAACAGAAAAATGAAAATTACTTAGAATTATAAACTAATGTATTTTAAGTAAAGTATTCTAGTTTTCTGCCTGCATTTAAGGTTACTTGTATGCTAAAATAGCTGCGTTGGAGAGCTGTGTGCCTGAAGCTGAATGAACAATATTGACTAGTACTCAAAGTACTTCCTGCCTGTGGAAGTCTCCTTGCTTATATACATAAATGATTTTTGGAGTTCTAACTGGGCATAGTTCAGGGATTTATCATAGTAACAGCCAAAAGGCTGTTATCTGGTTATCTAAACTTCTGGGCTTAGAGTTGAACTTGTAGTAACATAAGTGTAGCTGAAGAAACATGCTTTTTGTGAATGCAAATTTTTGTCCCAGAATCTATTAGAATCATAGAATTGTCTAGGTTGGAAGGAACCTTTAAGATCTAGTTCAACCATCAACCTAACTCTGATTTTAAAAACAAACAAAAAAAACCCCCATCACTAAACCATGTCACTAAGCACTATGTCACCCATCTTTTGATTGCCTCTGTGGATGGTGTCTCCACCACTTCCCTGGGCAACCCTTTCAGTGAAAAAAAACTTTTCCTGATACCAATCTAAACCCCCCCGGCACAACTTGAGGCCATTTCATCTTGCCCTGTCACCTGTGACTTGAAAGAAGAGATCAATCCCAGCCTCTCTACAACCTCCTTTCAGGTAGTTACAGAGAGCGATATGGTCTCCCCTCAGCCTCCTCTTCTCCAGTCCGAACAACCCCAGCTCCCTCAGCCTCTCCTCATAAGGCTTGTTCTCCAGACTCCTCACCAGCTTCGTTGCCCTTCTCTGGACCTGCTCCAGCACCTCAGTGTCTCTTTTCTTGTGGTAAGGGGCCCAAAACTGGACACAATACTTGAGATGGGATCTCACCAGTGCTGAGTAGAGGGGGATGATCCCCTTCCAAGTCTTGCTCATCATGCTGTTCCTGGTACAGGCCAGGATGCTGTTAGCCTTCTTGACCACCTGAGCACACTGCTGGCTCACGTTCAGCTGACAGTCCCCAGGTCCTTTTCTGCCAGGCAGCTCTCCAGCCACTCTTCCCCCAGCCTGTAGTGCTGCATGAGGTTGTTGTGACCCAAGTGCAGGACCTGGCACTTGGCCTTATTGAACCTCATTCCACTGGCCTCAGCCCATTGATCCAGCCTGTCCAGATCCCTCTGCAAAGGTTTTCTACCCTCAAGCAGGTCAACACTCCCACCTAGTTTAGTGTCATCTGCATGCTTATTGAGGGTGTACTTGATCCCCTTGTCCAGATCTTTGATAAAGATGTTAAGGAGAACCAAGCAGGCAACCACTGCTTCCTGTTACCAGTTTGTTGAACACTAGCCAAATGACTGTAGAAAGTCATTTGGCATCTTAGTGGAGGAAGGCAGGAGTGATTTAAGGCTCTGGGTTTGTCATCTGCTGTTTAACTATGTAATTTAACTTGGCACCAGCTCTGAGAATGTTTATTCCTGTGTACTGGCTTGGCCATTAACTCCCTTCCCCCAGCAGAATACAGAAGTTTAACAGTAGTGAGAAAAAAACCTAATGGTTATAGTCCAGTACAGAAACAGTATCTAGACAGAACTTGTTTTGTCTTGGCATCTTTCTGTACCTAAGATTTTGGGCTATGTGTGCCTTCTGCGGAGTTGGGTTTTCTGGTCCTGGAGTAATGCTTTACCTGCAAGTCTGGCTAGTGACTTTTGGTTTTCTAATGTCTTAAGTAATGTATAATTCTCTCAGGTTGAGGACTTGCATTCAAACTGCTAGGAGGCATGGTTTCAGATGTCTGAAGTTGTTGAAAATGCTTTTGATAAAAATGAGACTAATTATTACACTATAGACAAAATTACTGCAGCAATTATGATGAATTCATCAAAGGAGTGAGCTGTGCCCCAGGGGCTGTGCCAAACTGGGTCATTGGGTTTCATGACAGTAGACTTAGCAGATCAGCAGGCCAGAAAAACGGCATTATAATGCTGAATGAGTATGGGGAGAAATGTTGGGAAAAGTGAAACTAGCCTGATTTCAAGTGTTATGTGTTAATCTCATCTCTGTTCTAGCAGGCAAGCAAAGCACTAACAGTGTTGAGAATAGCTACTGGCACCTCACTGACCAAACAGGGGTAACTCTCACCATAAACTGTGAAGCTGAGAGTAACTTTGGTATGCTGTGTGGTCTTCAAGTGGCACTTCAATAGAAATTGAAAGTTTCTGTTATCTCCTACCAATTTCTTGCCCAATGACAGGCTGTGCTTCAGCAGCTGTCTGTTGTGCTTAATCTGTCCATGGTAGATGGAGGCAGTAGGACAGGCATCAACTTGTAGGGAAAACAAGTACTCTCACTGTCTTTTTCCCCAACTTGCTAGCTGGGTTAGCATGTCAAAAGTTCAAAAGGGAATGCAGAAGGTAAAATGAGCTCAATTGGCGCTTCTACCCCACACTTGTACCTGTAAGCCTGATAGGTTGTTGAGAGATTAACTTTATAGACTTCATGCCCAGAAGCGTGAAAAGAGTTCCTGAAGACCTGGGAACTCTTTGGGTTTTAGCTGCTTTTATTCAGTTCTAATCCCTCTTGTAAGTAACTTGAGAGGAGAATGGAATATTTTCTGCAGGTGAAGGCCTATATGTTAGATATTGTAAAGGACTTTTTACCGGAGACACTGACAAAGAGTTGATGTTGTAATGTGGAAGGCTGAACTTAGTTAAAAAGCCAGCAGCTGAAATGAGAGAAAAATAATCCAGTACTTCACTTCTGGGAATCTCCTTCATGCACTGTGGGGGACCTAGCTTTATTCACTCTTAAGTATTCTTATCCTCGGGATGAGAGTGTTTATAAATAAAGCCTGACTTCTGACATAATAGCCTTAAGTGCAGTTTTATTATTAGTCACTAGTACAATCAGCAATGTTTTACCTGAAAGGAAAGCTTGAATGATTTTAAATATTTAGCAATAAAAGATTTCATAGGAAAATACTGTTCTATACTTTATCGTCTGTAAAGTATAGACTAAATAGCATAATGTGAAAGTACCAAACTAAATTCTCAAGTACTTTTGAACTGTGACAGTAAAACAATTGGCTGACAGTAATATAATGGCCTGTAGTCATATGGCTGCATAGTGTAGGAAAGTATTTTTGCAATTAAACCTGTTTTGATCAGACAAAATTATCACTCAGTGATAGCTTAACCATAAGAGCCTATGGGGATATCCACTCAAACTGTGCCTGGAAACTGAGTGAGGTGGCTTAATGCAATAATAAAAACCAGAAGGCATCAGCTGAGAATGACTACTGTGCTTCTGCCAACAGGGTAACTGAGTCCTAGAGTACTCCTCAAGAGTCTTCTTTTTGAGATTTATAAGGCAGTGAGTATGCAGTCTGACAACAGTAAACTTTATTCTGTTAGTGCTGGTTATGTACGGCAAGTACAGACTCTTGGTCTTGCTGTTAGTACGTCGTAACTCCTACAAACCTTTTTGGCTTGAGTGTTACAATTTGCCATCTCAGTGACATCTAAGCTTAAGATTGTGATCTTGGTGCTTGCCATTCTGGGGGTGTCATTAGGAGAGTGCTCTCTTGACATTACTCCTAAAATAACTGCAAACTGGATTACAGCAGTGGGATAACCCTGCCCCCCTAAGAATAAGTAGAATACTACAGGCTTTAACACAATTAGCGAAGAACACCTATCAAAATGCTCATGTATTTGACATGGTCTTGTGCAGCACTGTAGCTTGGCTTCCATTTGATGTTTCCTTCAAGAGTGTTAGGCCTGGGTGTTGACTCCTAGCCTTTTTGAGGAAAGTTCTGCCTCCTCAATCTCTGCTTGGTTTAACTTTGTAGCAAAGCGGTGTGCTCTTATCAGCACTGAATGCTGTGTTCCATGTTGGCCTTGGTAACTTTTTAGAGCTATCCAAACTTGGCAGCTTGTACTAGCAAATCTTCAGCTTCATCTGGCTTGAATGGATTCACTGTAGGACTTAGTGGTTTTACTTTCAAAGATGTTGGAGACCATGTTGTATCAGGTAACAAAGAAGTACAGGAAGCTTGGTTAATGTCCTGTGCTGGTACCTGAAACACTCCCTTGAATGCAACAAGAGGAGCCTGCATAGATTAACAAGACTTTTTTTTTCCTCCCCCTTCTTCCCCTTCCCTCTGACCTTGTGGCTATGTTGACACTGATCCTGAGAAAGTAAGAATATCAGATGCTGGTCACATGAGAAGATGTTCCTAAGGTTGCATGAGTAAGTCTGCTATTCTGCTAGGTGGCATGATGGCAAAATACCAATCATTAGGATGCCATATAAACGAGGCCCACAGTTAAGCAGCTTGAGGCACAGCTTACTCATGTAGTTTACAGAGCTTTATCTGTATTTCTGTATCTTGAGTGTTTCTCAATGCTGTTGTTGCTGAGGTGGAACTAGATTGTAACTTAACAGCTTGTTTCTTGCCTCTGCTTATCAGAACTTCTAATTTGGCTAATCAATAACTTATATTCTTGCTTTCAGACAAATCTACCTATCTTCAAATTGAAAGAATCTACAGTCAGAAGAAGGTACAGTGACTTTGAATGGCTAAGGAATGAACTAGAAAGAGAAAGCAAGGTGGGTAAAATGAAAGGTAAATACAAATGTTCATAGACTTACAGCATATATATCATATAGAGCAGATATTGTGGCTGAATATGATCAGAACTGAAACACTGTCATTCAGTAAACCTCAGTTGTACAATGCTAGTGGTTTTTAATGGTTTTGAGTTAATTCACTTGAGTTACTTGAACTCAACTTACCTCTGTGGCAGGTACTGTTCTCTTTTGTGTTTTATTACTTCACTAGGGATGTGATTGAGTTGGGTCTGTTAGGAGGAAGACATGGCACAGGAGGTATATAAACTTGTTTACAGGCTCCATTCTAAGGATGCTTTTCTAAATCTTCCAGGTTGTGGTACCACCTCTACCAGGAAAAGCTCTCCTCCGTCAACTCCCCTTCCGAGGAGATGATGGCATCTTTGATGATTCCTTTATAGAGGAAAGGAAGCAGGCTCTTGAACAATTCATAAACAAGTAAGTGTTGGGTCTAGTTATCTGGAGACAAACCCAGAACTCAGCTCTGGAAAACTGAATTAAAGCTGATAATTGTCTAACTATGGTAGCTGTGCTAGGTTCAGAATAACTTTCACATAATCCTGCAGTAGAACATACTAACATTCCTCATCCAGTGCTTAGTTTGGATATCTTAATGCTTACCTCAACAGTTGAAATGAATGTTAGTGTTGTTGTTAATTTATGCAAATTACTACTAAAATTATAGCATTCAAAATAGTTCTACTTTTTCATTTCTGAAAAGGTATCCTTCATTGGGTGAACAATGGAGCTTACAATGGGCTTATGGCAGTTTACTTTGATTGCAGATGTGAGGTATTATCAGCTTGTGTAATGATGCATATTTTCTGTAATCATCGTGAGAATCGTTCTGAAATGTAAAAACACTACCTGAGGGATGCACATACATAGTTTGCAATAGACACTTAGGGTTTTGTCACTACCTTTCAAAGGGTGAGCAGGATTATAGTAACAAAGTCTTATGATTCTTTTTCTACCATCTGACATTACTAACTGCCCTCCATATAGTGACCTGAAGAGCTACTTTAATCTCTTTTAACAATGTAGATCCAAACAGTGGGTAAGAAGGAATACTGTCAGTTAACCAGCTCTTCTTGTCTCTAGAGCCAACATTGTTCAGACCCAACTGGATTTGAGGCTGCTGTCTTTAAATGTTCAAGCTTGTCAGTTCCTCTAGCATTTTAACCTCATTCAGTAGTAAAACTGTTTAACAGGGAAAGAGGATGTCTGTGAGTTAAGCCACAACTTCATCTGCTTGTCAGTTATTGTTAGTTCAGGTATGTGGCTTGGATTGCAAGCGACTAGTTCACTAATAATGTCTCTCTTGTGCAAGTAATCAAGGTGACTGTATGAAATCCCTTAAACTTTTCTTTACACAGTTGCTTGTTAGCTCAATTTAGAAGTATTACTAATGGTTCTGAGCAGGTAAAAAACATCAGAATGCTCTTTCCTTTGTTCAAAGACTTACCCATGCAGGCTTGAGACTCTACATTGTCAAAGAAGTGCACTTACTGAAAGTCTTGTATGCAGAGTTTGGCAATATGTGGGGGAAGAAGGCTGTTTATGTTCTGAAGTAGCTGACAGTGAAACAGTCATCTTAACTGGAATCTCTGAACAACTCAATATAGCTGACAAATGGAGTGGCTGTTTTACTTTTTTCAATCCTGCAGCAAGTAATACATTGATCTTGTGGAAGTGTGAAACTTCTTTGTCAATTTTTCCTCCTTTGAAACATAAAAGCAGGCTGTTAATGTAGATATTGATGTACTGGCAGACTTGAATACAGCTGGAACAAGACTCTTCTGGCAGAACTAGCTATTCATCTGCATCAATTTATTCTAATGGCATGACCAACTCATCAAGCAAATGTTACTAGTTAGTTTTGAACCATGTAGGAGCTTTAAGACTTCTACTGAGTATTCTAGGTAGCAGTGAAATTAGTCGTGAAGTTGATTTGCAAAATGCATTCACATTACTGCATTCTCAAAGCTGGTCTTCCCTCTTAGAACTAAAGCAGAGTGATATCAGTTATCTGAGGGACTGTTTCCAAAAAAGATCTTCATGCATCAATGCTTGTTCTTGATATCTAGAATGTTGTTGAGAAGCTAAATCACAGCAGTGCAGCTTGCATGAGTCAGCTCTCTTGGGCCAGCTTGCTGGCACCACCATCGGTATCACCTACAGTGACATTCACAGCTATGTTGCAACACATTTGTCTGCCTGAATTGACTTTGGCCTATATGAACTTTTTTTTTAGTAGCAGCTGTTCTGTGTAAGGCTCACCTTAGAGAAGAATACTGAGAAAAAGCTAATGCAGAGTGAGATATTCATGTGAAACCAAGAGCTGAATCTGAGAGATCAGAGCTAGTCCTGCAATTTAATCACCAATTTGCAAGCCTTCCTGAAAAGGAGAAGGAATATGCTGCTGCCTCGTGTCCTGTATATCTTTCTCTTGAAGTTTGAGGCCAGCAACTTCAGTCTGAGGGGGCTAAGAAACTCAAACTGGTTATTCCAGACTGTCTGCCTTGTGAACTAGTGTTTGAGACTGCTGCCCATTTACCAGAACCTGGCAAGATTGAGAGGCTTAATGACTGCACCTGAAATAATCCATCAATGCTGAATAGGAGAGCTCGGCTTTCTCATTAAAAGATGACCTCAATGACAAATGAGTAGTAACCAGTGAATCTATCCTGTGGTGGAATAAGCACTAGTGGATACACTTGGAGAAGATGCATGAAAGCACTTAGAAGTACTGATGCTGAGCCACTGGAATTGACTCTATTGCATGTGTTCAACTATATAAAACTTCTTCTTAGAGTAGAAGTTGTCTGACGGGTATGGAGGCCATAAGGCTGACAGTCTGTCCTCAGGAGGATGGGGGCTTTCCCTCTTAAAGAAAGAAGCCTGTCCTGATTGACCAAACGGGATGTAACTTTTTCAAATCAAACTGCTTTAGGTTTTTGTATCTGCAAATGATCACCTTCCAGGGATTTTGATTCGCTTGGAGTTTTACCTACACAGAAGGCTGCATGGTGTTTTAAGGGCTTAAATGCAATATGTTGTGGGTTTTTTCCAAGCCTGACTGTTTTCTAATTCAGTTTCAGCTGCTTTACTGGTAAAAGGTTGGTGGTTCAGTATATATGTGGAACAAAACTAAATCTGCAGTAGAGGTGCTGGTCTCTTCTAGAGCAGACAAGCTGCCTTCTAGGTTTTATATCTAAAACCAGCTGCAATTAACAGAATGGCCAGTACCCTCTGGCTGTGCATCAGCGCTGCTTGTTACATGCTAGGAATAGTGACCAGGGTAAGTCACTGTGTCAGAGGCTTCAGAAGACCTTTGCACCCTCTGGTGGAGTAAGTTTTCAACTCTGCCTTGGTTAACTGCTTTTGAATTAGACTGATAAATGAGGGGTTAAGCTGCCTTTAGAAAGGTGTCCTGTGTCAAAGGTATCAAGACCTGTAAAAATCTGCTTACATGGCTTAACTCTACATTTCCTAATGCTAGGATGGGCACTTTGATAGTCCCCCTCAATTGCAGGTGGCAGGTAATGATATTGCGTGCTTCCAGATGACCAGAGGTAGCTATGGACTAACATCATCTGGGAGAGAATGACAGACCTTGCTGCCAGACATCATTCTAATTGCCAACAGTGAACTGGAAGTGGTATCTGGGCCTAAGTGAAGAACCATAGGTTATTGGTATAAAACCTTGCTCTACTGGCTAGCTGCAAGTAGACTCAATTTATTAGCACTAATGCTTGTTTTTCCCTCTCCAGGGTTGCAGGCCACCCCCTGGCACAGAACGAGCGCTGTCTTCACATGTTCTTACAAGATGAAGTAATAGACAAAAACTACACACCATCCAAAATAAGACATACTTGAGTCCTGCAAACATCTTCTCAAACATTAGTGGTTCTTATGCTTGGTTTTAAGAGGTTGTAGTTTGTCTTAGCATGCTGAGGATAAACAGGCACGAAGTCTTCACTAACACCAGTACACTGCTTGGTCTTTGCATATGCTTTATAGCATTAAAGAACTCACTTGTCTTCTAGCTAAATCCCTCCGACTCCTTGATTTAAGAGTGTTATACTATGAGACCATCCACCCCCTGCAATGTCTCACAGACCTTTCCACTCACTTGCAATGACTTAACAATGTTTACTGACTTGGCCTTACTTGAACTTGCACAGCTGTAGTGTCACGTGTTCACTTGTATTTGACTAAACTGCTCTGCTGTTTCTGAGGTAGTAATCTGTCTCAACTTCTGTAGAAAGACTGCTTTATTTCTGATACCCTGTGAGAAACACTTATGCAATTGTCTTCAAGCTTGTAAAACACTTTATACTGAAGTAATGAGGGAATTATCTTTATATTCTGTAAGAGGAAAAAAATCAAATTTATATACAAAAGTAACTTGTCTAAAGTTTTGAAATAAAAGTGAAAATGCACTTCAAATTTTTGTCGCTCATGACCTTGAGAGTGGGATATCTGATGTCTCCTGAGAAGCAGGGACTTGACTATGCGAAGTGAACTGGTGTTTCAGCCTTGCTATCATGCTCTTCTGCAGTGTAGTCTTGTCTTACTAACAGCCACCACTAAATACCTGTAGATGCTGGCACTCACTGATTAAGGGGATTGGAAAAAGAGTACCTTTCTACTTGTCATGAGAAACCTCAATCTAGTGTCAACTAGCAAGTGAAATTATACCATCCTATACAGAAAGGAATGTTGATGTAACTGATAATATGTTAAAATTTCAGCCCTAGGTTGAAGTAGCTGTGCTCTACAGATACAATTATGGACATGAATTCATACAAGCCAGCTATAAGATGTGTTTGCAGACCACTTCCCTAGACATTAAAGGAGGAGGAAGCTGTAGCATTGTGCTTGCATGTCCACTGATGAAGTGCAAGTGGTTGATGCCTGAACTGCAGTTCACAAGCAACACTGCTAAAGTCATTCTTGTTAGATGTTTTCATGGCTGGAGAAGCTTCCACAGTGCTTCCACATGTGACATGGGATCCATCTGTCCAGATGCTCTTGAAAACAGTCAAGAAGGTTCTAGTAGCAATCTGATAGTGTCCTGTGCTATTTGGTAACAGTACGTGTTGGCTTAGGCTTGGTTCTACAGCTTTTTCCTTCTTACAATACTACTTATGACTGTTGAGAAATTCCCACAAACTTACTGGTAAAGTTATTAATGTCATTTATGGAAACCTGCATGTAAAAAAGTGAGCTGACAGAACAGTGGTGGCTAACTAGGTTGTGTAGTACTAGTGACTAGCTATACTGATTAGTTAGATGCTCAAATATTTGTTTTTCCCCCCCTCATACTTAACAAGGACTGCATTGAATGTCTCCAACAGCCCTACTAATGAAACCAGGGGCCAAAACTGATACGGCCCACTTGCAGCTGTCTAGCTTTTCAAGAAATTTCTCATAATGTAAGGTCAGTTCTAAAATTCCCTGTGCCTGTTGAACCACAATTTTAAGTTGAATTACTCTTGGAAATGGGGGAAGAAGGGCTAAATGTTTATGGAGTTTTGTTACTTTAGGTTTAAATACATAGTGAAGCATTCTTTTCTGAGAGAAGCTTCTTTCAAAAGTTCAAATAAGTGCCCCATCTTATGCTTAAAAGATGACACAGTCTGTATTGTTAGTGGTGGGGGAAAAAAAAAAAAGGCTGAAGAGGGAGAAGCTGCATGCTTGATGTCAAAGTATTGCTAGTTCCAAAATAAGGACTTTGTAGTGTTAACCTCTGAGATTGACAAGACATCTGCACTGGATCTGGGATTTTGCTGGCCTTCAGTCCATCAAGGCTAACTGGAGATCCTGATTCTAGTGTAGTGTAACTGGTTCTGCCTCTGTGTGACCTGCAGCAGTGGGAGGAAGGCATGGTCTGCGACTGGCTGTGCCCAAACCACAGGGATCTGGGCATTGTTCCCAGCTTGTGGGTCTGCCCTGCAGCTGGGTTAGGTCTTGCAGGTAAGAGGATGAGGTAGGGATGTACACTTGTCACCCTGCCTGCTTTGCAACTGGGAGAAAGCCAATATGCTCCATCATATCCTCTGGCCCAGGTGATGCAGGGGCTGGGACTACGGGGCACTGCAGAGTGCAGTTGCCTTGCAGTGTGGGTGCAGTTTGTGTTTGTTGCTGCTCTGAGACAGCAGTCAGAATCTGATTGAAGTTAGCATTCTGTCACGGCTTCTGCACAGCACTAGCTTCAATTTCTTTAGCTCATGAGCTGAGTTGTCACAGAGTGGAGAGCCGCCATTGATTTTTCTGCCCTGTCCTTTTTAGTGTACAGAGCAGAAAATAGTTGAAGGTTGTTACAGGTACAGCACAAAAGCTTCATAAAGTGTTTGTTGTTTTCTTTCTAAGGACGTGCTCCATGCTAGTTTGTATGGAAGATGTTTCAAAGTCCTGGAGTCTGTTTTGTCTCACCTGACTCATTTGAAGACTGGTTTCAGATACTGTATGGTCTGGCTGCATTGGAAAGGGCAGAACGTGAGACCTCACAAACTACACAAAAGGAAGAGAGATGGGGTGAAAACTCTGACCTCTGAAACATGTGGGATTTTTTTGTGCTTGGAGTCAATAGAGCCAGGATTTCACTTGTGATCTGTATTCCTCGACACCAAAAGCCATTGATATATGCTATGCTTCAACCTGTCGTTTTGGTGCATGTGGTTCTGTGGTCACTCGTTGCCACATGAATCTTGTGTTACATTTCTCTTCTCCTGTTGCCAACATTTTTCCTGAGCACTGGGAGTTGCTTTCCTCTTTCTTTGGTGTGATTACACAATTGGACACCTTAATAAAACCTCCGAATCTTTTTAACTGAAGCAGTAGTTTTGTGCTCATCACCTTTTATTACCTGCACAATTCACCAATATTTAAAATTGTAATAACATGAAATGGAAGGCATACTATGTTAGATCCCTGATCCATTTAATACTGGGTCCAAGAAAAAGCCCTGCATCAGCTCCTTGAGCTGGTCTATATTTGAATTATAGGGAACAGCTCTATGCAGGAACTCAAAATCTCTTTGCCCCAAGGCAGGATCACCAAAGCTATTAAAAGTCTGGTGAACGTGTTTTTTAAAACCTATGGTGATGGAGACTCCGCAGCATCCAAGGCAATCCATTTTAGTAGAGAATGTTTGTGTTCCCTGGTAAGCATGGTACAGTGGAAGAACCAATCCAGAAACGGCAGGACAAGCATTAAAGGAACAACGGAAAGTAATTTAAATTCAATATATTTTTATTCTTTGTAAATACAATGAGTACAACTTTTTAACTTCACAAATCAGTTAATCCACTTTGTACAGGAAAAGTTTTACTCATTCTATGATAGCCCAAGTGCTGATTTTTCTCAGTGCTAGTTCCTAATAACAAATCAAATTTTGAAAAGTACAGCAGCTATCTTTAAATGTTTTTTCTACATTTTTCATACATCAAATAAGCAGCTTATAACGTTTTTGTGTGTGAGAGGGTGTAGGCAAACAAGGCTTCAAAATTAGAACCTGGAGTTTTCTAAAAAGGCATTGGAGACTTTCGGAAATTGTTAGCATTGTATCAGTCAACAACCCTTATTTCTTGGAAATAAAGTTCCTTCCATTGACTTTTTTTATTATTTTATTTCTTTCAATAGTCATTTCGCTTCTCTGCACATCTCATTGACAAAGAGTTTGGCCACCGTTGCCTTTGGTTTCAGCACTGTGCCAACGAGACAGGCAGCAGGTCGCTGGCGTGCTCATCTCCATTGTATTTGGTTTTGCTGTTTTAGTCTTCCTTTCTTGACTTGTATTCTTGCAGGTGTGCATGTGTGTCTGTGTGGGGAAGAAGAAGAAGGGAAGGTCGGGGGGGAAGTGTGTAAAGCTTCTTCTGTCTTTGAGATGTTAACTGAAACAAATTGTGGTGACATCTGCACCAAAGGTCACCAGTTTATTTTGCAGGAAGAATGGAGCTGCTGTCATAAGCTACTTTTTAATCAGTTCTGAAGGCCACTTCATGATGTATTATAGCAGAAGCAATGTTTTGGTAACCTGGTCTTAAATGTTGCCTATCATATTACAAACATTTTCCCAACATAGGCTACTTTTAAAACAGTTCTGAAGGCCACCGCATCTCCTGTTACAACAGAAGCCAAGTTTGGTCACCCAGTTCCAAACAGTGAACAAACTAAAGTACCTTCTTTCACATTTTGTCTCAGCTCTGCCAGTTAAACGAGAGAATAGCGGAGTCTTTGTTAACTATGACTGGCATCTGAATTGCCTCCATCCTGTAGTAACAGGAATAGCAGCCAAATTCCAACCACTTTCACTTTTTCTGTAGAACAAAGCGTTCTCTCGGTGATCTAAATCACTCTGTTCAGAGCAGCAGAATCATATCTACTGGGGTATTTTTTGTCAATGGGTTTAAAGGCTAAACATTCCCAGGCTTATGCTTCCTGTAGATTTTGTTAGTTGAGGCTTATTCTCCACAGATAAAAGTTCTTCTCAAACTGTCCATCCTGATTGTTTACTTTAAGGTAGTTTATATGTCGCTGGATTTGTACATATCTGAAAGCAGTCTTGTGATTGGTACATTCCCAATGGTCTTTTTGAAAAACACTTCTTCTATCGTAGATGGGCTAATCGAACGTAAAGCTGGTAAAAGCAATAGCAGTTTTCCAAAACGACAGGGTTGTGTGGGGTACCTGAGAGACAGAGAAAGAAAACCTTTGTTGAAACATTTAGATAATTTTTGCAAAGAAAATCTTTTGCTTTACCGAAAACAACAACATTCAGCATTGTTTTCAGATGGGTGCTACCTGTGCTAAACCCAGTGTTTTGTACTCACATGAGCAAGAAGGTTGATCCCCAGGAAAACTCTCTTAACAGAGATTAGCAAAATATAGACCAGTGTCTCTGAGTTTTTATTAACTCCTTTGTTTGTTCCCTTAGAACTGTGGTAATACAGAAGCAGGATCTGCTCTGACTTGTCCCTCGGACAACAACTGTGTTCTTGATGCAGTTTAGGGAAGAGCTTGACCTACAATAAGTACCCTGTCATTTAAAGTGCAATTTAAACCTAGCTGGATTGTCATGGTAATCAATTTGCCCCCTTTTGCTTGCCTTATACATTGAATACCAATTCACATTTGGAAAGGATTTTTTTATTAAAGAAGCTGTGTTTTATCTCCAAGTAATATATATGGGTAATAAGATATTTTCCATCCTTTCTCAGCATTTGAAAGCAGCACAACGTAGGAAATGTATTCTAGTTGTGCCTACACTGATGTTATACCAGTGTGAGTCTCAAACCTCTGCTTACAGTGGTCTCCCTAAAAGAAAGAGTAGAACCTTTGGAGAAACATTCTGCTTCTCCAGTCTGCCCTCCGTTGCATCCTGTTGAGAGCGACTCCACTGCTGTAACAACAGCAGGAAAGTAAATTCAAGCCTGAGGATGAAATGCAAGGTGAAAGCCCTGTCCCGCTGGAGTCAATGCGACAGTCTGTCAGTGGCCTGCACCGTTTTCCTTGTCAAAGGGTATCTTTTGCAACAGATACTGTTTTCCCCAGAACTCATGAACCGACCAGAGCAGCTATGGCAGAAGATGCTAGGTGCAGTCTTCAGGCTTCTCCCCTATCCCACCACTCTGAAGTGGTCTGTAGGAGTAGGCTACTAATCCATTCGCAGTGTGTGGGGTTGTTCTTGGCTTAGTAAATTTGGGGCATTCCTGGGCTCACCCCCGTACACTCTGTGGGACAACAGCTACAGCTTTTACACCACCTATTAAGATTTCTGTATCTCAGTCTTGACTTGTGAATGAGACAGGAGGAAATATTGAAATATTTTCATCCCAAGCAATAATTCTCATCACTCTGCTGCGGCACTAAAATGAGATTCACAAGATCTGGGCTTTTCATTTCAACCTAAGAACAGACTCAGGGTAGCATCTTGGAAGAGTCATTTAACTTCTTTGCGTCCCGATTTATGTTTCTGCAAAATGAGGGAAATGACATAGAGATTGGAGATCTTAGGTGACAAGTGCTCATACTGTTGAGAGATGTGATCTTGTTTTGAGCATTTTGATTAGCAGTACTTAATTGCATAAAATGTAGAGGAAAATCTAGCCTTCTGAAATGCAAAACATTCCACAGGAGGTATCACTTCCAGAGGAAGATCTCTCCTTGTAGCTCTTTTCCATTTTTTCTAAATAAATTGAGGTGCTGGAGCATGTCCAGAGAAGGGCAACAAAGCTGGTGAGGGGTCTAGAGCACAAGTTTGATGAGGAGCTGCTGAAGGAACTGGGGTTGTTCAGTCCCAGAGAGAAGGCGGCTGAAGGGAGATCTTACTGCTCTCTACAACTACCTGAAAGGAGGTTATAGTGAGGCGGGGGTCGGTGTCTTCTCCCAAGTAACAGGTGACAGAAGAGGAGACAGCATGTGGGGAGGTTTGGATTGGATATTAGGAAAACTGTATTCACCAAAAGGGTTGTCACACGTTGGAACAGGCTTCCCAGGAAAGTGGTTGAGTCACCATTCCTGGAGGTGTTTTAAAAATGGGTAGGGACGTGGTTTAGTGGTGGACTTGGTAGGGTTAGATTAGCAGTTGGACTTGATGACTTAAGAATCTTTTCCAACTTTTTCAATGATTCTTTCATCAGGAAATGCCAAATCCCAGCAGGCTGACAGCCAGTGTATACTTGCTGTAGCAGCCTGGTCCCCATTTCATTCAGTGGAAGTGTTGCTTTCACTACAGCTGCCAGAAGTATTGAGAGAAGACACTACTCACCTGGTATGGATGTAGCTGTTCAGAGTGAGCTGGGCTTCGTCTTGTAGGGCTGCAATAGCAGCAGCATTTCGGAAACTCCTCAGTTCGGAACCACTGTGTGTAGGCACTGTAAAGCAGATCAGTTACTAGTTCAGCTTGACTCTTGGGCGGGTCAAAAGAGTTCAGCTAGTGCTATTAACGGAAATGAAATGTTCTCATTAGTTCCCCAGCACTCCATTGTCAGCCTTTCAAAATGGAATGCTGACTATTGGAATTCAATACCAGGAAACCTGTTGGATGATGTAAAGCTATATCTGATTCAAAATGTCATTTTTGCTTTAAAGTAGCCACCTCCTAGTTATCAGACCAGACAGGCAAGTGATTCTTTCCACTTACCAGCTTTAAAAGTGACAATGCATTTGAGACAGGCAAATTCGGTAGCATCTAGCCGAAGTTGTCTAAATCTAGCCACAACCTCCTGTAAAGCCTGTATTTCTGAAATAATTTTATTCAGCTTCTGAGAATCTGTATTGTCACCATTCATGCCTAAAACAAAACCAGATGAAATAAATAATATTAAAGGCATTTGATTCATTTTATATTGATTTCTGACAAAATCCTCATATCAATATCCACTCTATTGTCACACTTGTCTATCTGGTTCCATGTAAACTGACTATATTGTATGAAAGTTAATATAAAATCTTCTCTTGGATGATAACAAACACAGTAATTTGCATTTAAATGACAATGCAAGCAGTCATGAATACAACAAAACAACATTATTTGCATTTAAATATAGATTTATAAATGACAGGTATGCTCTATTGTTCAGTAGGAATTTGTTATTCTTTACATGTTGTTCTTTTTTCAGTAATGTATTTTTATGGTAATTTTTGTAACAAAGTCATTAAATTGTGCAATTCTTACCAGATACAGCCAGTAGAGTGTTAGCATCAACTGGAATGGCCCATTGTGCTATTCCTAGAACAAACAGTTCTCTCCAAGCATCTTCCAAAAGCATCAGCTGTCATACAATAGATGTACAATATAACATAGTGTATAATTTATAGATTTATAAACAATTTAAATATGTAAATTTCTGTTATTTTAAAAACCACTTTAAATGCCTGTCATGGTATTTTCCCCACAGCATTCGTTAGCTCTTCGCTTTTTGGGAAGGTGTCTAGAAATAAGTCTACGCGTTGTAGAAAAGCACTGAGGGTTGGCTCACTGTGCACCATGTTTTGGACCAAAAGGGAGGAGAAAAAGAGCGAGTGTGAACTCCCCCCCCAGAGACCTTGCACACAACATGAACGCTCGCCTGTGTTTCTCAGCACAGCATGGGCTCTCTCCTCCTCTCCCTGGCAGCAAGAGCTGTCCTAGGACAAGTTGGAAGAGTGCTCTCCTATCGCTCTCTTGGGATTACCCTCCTTTCCCTCGGGGAGGCAGGATTTGTGAAGAAAAACCTGGGAATGCAGGATTTGTGAAGAAAAACCTGGAACACGTCCTGAAATTACATCACTCGGTAGGGAGCACTACTTTAGAGCACATATTTATCTTTAACCCCTTCCTTACTAAGCAAGTCTTTAGCTCCTTCAAGCCTAGCATCTGGAGAAACATAGAGTTTCTCAGTGTCACCTGTTCTCTTGCTTTTTGCTTGAAGTCACTCAGAAATTCCAGGCACTAAGAGCTAGTTCCTTTCAGAGACCAGAGTACCTGAGCACCTACACTGACAGTGTCGCTGGTTCTTTGCAAGCAATTTTTGTGCATTGCCCTGTTTTATGGAGGATGTGTTTTTCTCTGTTTGGAGGCAATGCCTTTGATTTCCGTGGAGAGGCAGTGGTGCACCTGCAGCAGAGGCATGATTCCTGGTAATGCAGACTGGCAAAGCCAGAACAGGCATGTTTCATCTTGAGGGCATTTATGGATTGTTGGCCCAGACTAACTCTTAAGAGGGGCTTGGAGGGCCCCCAGTTCAGCTGATGTTCATGGTCCAAAGGAAGTGATGTGATGCGTGTACATTGTTGGGGTGGGAGAGATTTGGAAGGACGAGAACCACAGTGGACTCGGGAAGAATCATCTGATGGCTCCATGCAGTGAAAACAGATTGCCCAAAACTTATGCAGGAAAAAAAAAAACCATAAAAAGCAAATCACAATTGTTAATATTGCTATGGTCCCTGAAAGTGTCAACGGCATGGCTTCATAGGAGAATTGGAAGGAGCATATTTTAAGTCTATAAATATTCTATAAAATTAAGAACAAAGTAAAAAAAAAATACTTCTTACCAAATGAATTATGATTTCTGTGGAATCAGAGGTGTGAAAGTAATAGATGGTACAGAAAGCATGGAGTAAGAGTGAATCCTTTACCTATGTGCTAACTCTTAACAGTATTATGAGTTTTAAACTGCACTGTTCCAATTGAGAGGAAGAGCTCTCAGAGTCTCTGCTTTCAGCTTATCACCGCAGGTTTATGTCTGTTTTGTGCCTTTTCTGTGCTATGTGCTTTGCAGAACTTCTGTATGATGGGAGAGTATTTATGTCTCTGTTTGCATGCAGTTACTGTTTGAAATAACTACACTGGATTTTACAGTACTGGAAGCTGCCCAGGTTGTTGTATGTAATAGGGAGGGGAAGGGGTCTAGGGTGCAGTGCCCATCTCAAATCTGTTCTGGGAGCAGCTGAAACTGCTTCTAAGTCTCCTAAGTGCTGCAGCCTGTGAGCCCAGCCCCTTCTCCGGATAATCCTGCCTGTTGGGTGTGCAGGATTCTATATGACATAGGAAATGATTCCCCAGCCTTTCATTTGCTTTTGTAAAACTTTTTTTGTCATTCATTCATGCAGATACAACGGTAATGAATAGTGCTTCCTGGAAGATATCAATTTTGTATGCTCTTTCCCACTAAGTCTTTAAAGTCAGGAGACTTTAGAAACAAGAGACTATTCCAATAGCTGAAGCTTTCTTCATGCCTATGCATAAGTCTGTAAAACCAGCAATTAAAATAATTCATGCTGAAGTCATACTCGACCCTCCTTCTTCAAAGAAACAAGAAATACCAGAATTTCTGAAGGACTGTTTTTTGATTCTTAATTGACCTCATCCTGTAAGTATGACCTTTTGTTGGTGCACTGGGCCAACCTGTCTTATGGACAAGCTGGGCAGGTGTGCAGGCCAGCAGAATTTGAAGCATGGCATTTTTGTTGTGTGGCTTCCAATCCACAATGGGAATAACTTTATAGAGCTGGGCAAGGGATACAGCCTCTGTTTTACTGAAGGTAGTAACACAGCAATCCTCAGACTAGTGTTTTGTCAGCAAATTGGTTTCTACTTATTTCCTTGCCTTCGAGATGAAACTGTCACGGAGTCCTGGAATAACGATGTGCTTGCCTTTTTGGAAGGGCACAAACAAAAGCAAAAACCAGGGAAAGGATTTTAGACTCTCCTTGGCCAGATGTCAGGGACACAGAAAGAGAAATGCAGACATTTACAGCTAGGCCATTTTCAAATTAAATAATGAAAGGGCATTATTATAAAAATCAACTGTCTGATTATTCATGAAATAAGGTGATTAAAATCAGAGTTATTTCTTCTCCAGCTCTCCTGAATATGACAGGGGAATAATGCAGAAGGAGGCCCAGGTCAAAGATTTAGAGCTGAACAGCTCTGAGTTTCGAGGAAACTGGCTTGCATTGAGGTACAGCAAGTCAAGGGGACATTAAGAAAAAGGTGGGATTTTAATATGCGATTCACTAATGTTAGTCCCTGATGTGAAAGTCAAAGAGGCAGTGGGTTATTTAAAGATAATGGGAACACTCTGGTACCTGTGCTGTCTCGGGCGTGCTTGGTCATGTGCAATGGAGACTTCCTCCCATATCCTGCTGCCCCCTCCTCTGCTCACTAACAGAGATGACCTTGTGGGAGATGCATCCATTTTACGTCAAATGAAGCCTTTGCCTAATGACCCTCCCGTGGACCTCGCTGGTCTAGAGAAGCCCAGCCTCCTCCTGCACGCTGAGGCTCCTGCTGAAGTGGCATGCTTGCTGTGGCCCCTAATGTTAGGCCTATTTCTTTGGTTGCTTAGTACAGCAGAGCCAGTGCTCTGTGGGAGCAGCAGCAGCAGAAGGCAGCATTAGAGAAGAGCATGCTGCATGGGCACCAGTGTCTTCTGAATGGTGTGCGTAACCCCATCTCCTTGCTCCCCTCACACTCCCTCCATAGCAGCGCTGCAGCCAGAGCTGAGCAGCGTCCCCCTGTGTCTAATTTCATGACAAGGATTTCGAAACACAGGTCTGGTGTTAGAAGAGGAACATTTCAATGTTCCGTAGCTTTATACCACATTGTGACAGCCATGATTTACCTTTAGGTAGAAAACACTATTGGTTTCCTAAGAAGCTTTTCTCTTTGAGTTCAAAATATGCATTTGCATATAAACTGCAATACTTGCAGCGTGCATCCATGGAAGGGAACCAGTTCCCCTGCTGACTGCTGTGTAACATCTAAGGCACAACATTTCTAGTTATCATTTTGGGAAATTAGCTCAATCATATCAAAGTATTAGACGTCTTTTATGATTGGAGCTTTGTGTAGATTTCTCCCCTTCCATTTTATAATTATCTGATTACTTTTTTTAAAAATTAGTGCATTATACAAAGCACATTGAGTCCTCATCAAGAATCAAGTCATTAAGAAATTGCTTCAGCTCATATGGTTCACATATGATTTACCTGAGGCAGAGGCAAATTGTCAGAGGAAAACAAGACAAATTAAGGAAGATTGTAATTAATGGTGAAAAATATTGGGGGCTGGCCAAAATCTGCTTCCACCATGTTGGTGTAATTGTGACATAAGTTCACTGAAGCCAACATGAATAAGAAAAAATATTGGCTGTGTAAACTGAGGAGGAGAGGGGAGAAGAGAGGTGGGGAGGGGAAGAGAAGGAGGGGAGAGAAAACAGCCTTCAGAAATCACCTCAGTCATATCCTGAGACCATGAGCTTAACTAAGCACTTCTCATCCCAAATTAGCAAAGTGAGATGTTGTTCCCCATTTTATGGAGGGAAAAGTTGTCCCACAAGCAGTTTTGACACGCTGAGCTTGGTCTGCAGCCTGGTGACTTTTACTCTAGGTACTCTAGAATTTGTCCTCCCATAATATTTACTTTATATTAGACTTTTTTTTCTGGCTTGATTTTCCTTTGCTTTGTGAAATAACAGTTGGTGGGAAGCAGTTTCTAAATCTGTTTTTTAAGGACACACAAAAACTCTGCTCTTGAACGTCAAAACTGCTAAAGTCTGTTACAGATTCAAAGGTCAAGCACTGAAGTTTCAGGACTCAATCTGAGCTCTGAGTATTCTTTAACAGGCAGACCAGGTCATTATCCACTGCAGGTACCTTACCTGGTCTTGTAAAGACAAGGTGGAGAAGGCTGGGACACTCTTAGCCCACTTGATGCTCATGAACAGAAGTCTGGCTGCAGACTCGCAAACGGACTCAGTGGCCACTTCGTAGAGATACATAGGGGTACCGTTGACTTCGTGTGGGTACTAATGTCAAAAAAGAAGATAAAGCAACTTCATACAATGTCACCAAGGCAGCCTGGTCTTCCTCCTTCCCTACAGCTGCCGTTCAGTGCGTCGTTCTCATGCACAATACAGAGTGTGCACTGTCTTATTCTGCAAGCAGAGGGCATTGCTTTCAGTGGGCCCGCTCCGGAGCGCTCTCTGATACTCATCCATGTGGATGACCTGTACTACAGAAACAGTTCTCCAGAGGAGGTTGAAGAGAGGATGAAATTATTGCATCAGGGGAAAAATTTATCAAACTGCAGTGTCATCCTTTACCCTGTGGCACAATAGCACACCTCTGGTAAGCAGAGTTAAAAGAATACAAATTTGATTAAGAAATTGTGGTTTGTAGCCTGTGCCTTGGGAGCTGATTTAGCGCTCCAGCCTTGCTCAGCAAAGCTGTAAATACTCGTTTAAACCTTAACCTTCATCTACCTCCCTGACTGCAACAGGCTGCAAGCAGATGCGTAGAGCTAAGCATAATTACCTAAAGGGTATGTAGGGTTGGAATGGAGTTACATTTTCAAGCATGCACTATGTTTTCTTGCAAAATAATTTCTGATTCAGGATTTTCCAAAATTATAATAATAATAAAAAAATGCCTGTTGTGATCACGTCCGTGATGGATCCTCCCGAGATACTAGCTCCGGAAATGGAGAAATATTTGAGTTGCCTCTTCTTTGATTTTCTACCTCATGTAAATATGCAAAATGCTATTGCAAATGGGTTGATGAAAAACATCACCTTATGGCTAATTCCTATGCAGTTGAGGCCACAACTGTGCTTCTACTGGGCTCCTTAGAATAGATCACAGCCAAGAAGCACAGAGCCAGCTTAGAAATCTTTGTGTCTGTGTAGACAAACTGCAGGCTTTGGTCAGCATGGATAGTACTTTCTGGATTACACCACTATGGAGATGGGCATTTCGTTGAAGAAAACTCAGTGATTGCAGATCATCCTCATGAAAGAAGGTCTAAAACTGACTTCTGGATGAGCTCCAGGCAGGAGGAGCACTTCTGCAACCATGAGGGTGTGAGGATGTTGAAGAGAGAAAGAGACAGGGTTTGTACAGAGCAGCCCCCTTCTGCAGAGGGCCTCTTACGCCTTGCACTTCATATCCTCAGACCTTTTAGGGACATAACAAGAGTGTTCTCACCACAACCCACAAGACCTTAAACCTTGCCACATCTGCCCCAGAAGGAGAAAGGACCTGGTGGGTTGCAGACACCCCATCAGGGGGATCAGTAGGCATGCCAGGGGCTGGGGCAGTGGCTGACCTTTGGGGTGGGCTGCGCCAGGCCCACCAGAGCTTGCCTCTCAGGGGTGCTGGCAACGGCGGCCAGCTCCAGGCCGTGGGGTTCCAACTGGGAGACGGCGGTGAAGAAGGCGGGTGCTGGCAGGGTAGCGGCAGGGAAGTGTGGGGCACCACTGCTCTCCTCCTTGTGCCCGCGGAAGTAGAGGGCCACCTGCTTCCGTATCGTCGATGTCCGGGGGCCCCGCTCATGCTGCACCGCTGTGGGGCACCAAGGAGAGGTGAGGGGGTCACCATGGGGTCCTGCACCAGCTACCCCATGGTGCTTAGGGGGGCTTCCCTCCCTCCCTGCAATTTTACTGGGCTGGCCCCATGCCTGGGAGGTGTCTGGGAAGAAATCGGTGAGGCTGCCATGGGATAGGGGGTCATTAGGGGCCCGGGAGGGGAGACTCTGCAGTGACACACCACTCCCTGGCTTGCTCCTTGCCCCCCTTCTGCCACCCCGCTGCCCCAGACCCTGGGAGAGGGGGGAAAGGTACCATCTTTGTTCATGTTGACCTCCAAGCACTTCTTCAGCCGGCAGGCCCGGCACTGGTTCCTGTGCGTCTTGTCCACTGGGCAACCTCCCTGCAACACAGCCAGCCATCGGACCGGGGTGAGCAGCGCCCTCGTCCCGCCGGCCCCGCGGCGGGACGGGCTTGGACGGGTCCGGGGGGAGGTCGTACCGGGGTTCTTAGCCCCGCGGTGGGCCATGCCGTGCCAGATGCGAGGCGGACCGTGCCGTACCGGGGTGCTTGACCCAGCGGCGGGCCGGGTCGGGCCAGGCCCGGGGGGGCCAGGCCGGGGCGGGGGCGGTGTCCCGTGCCGTGCCCGGGACGGGGCGGCTTCAGCACCCGAGACAGCGACGGCGGCACCGCCCCTTCGGGGCGCCCCGGTCCCCTGTCCCCCCCGGCGGTGGCGGAGGACGGCGGGGGCTCCACACATCCACGCCGGGACGGTCCCCGGGAGTGGAAATGAGCGGGCCCGAAGCGGGAAGAGGGAAAAGCGGAACTGCCTCCGCCCCGGGTGCGGGCGCGACCCGCCGGGGTGAAAATCGTGTCGGTTGACCGGCTATGAGTTGCGGTTTACCGAGGGGCTGCCCCTCTCTTTCCTCATCTCCCCCCGCCGTCCTACCCGCTCCCTCCTTGTTCACCCCCCCTTCCGCCCCCCCGGCCTCCCCGGGGCTTAGAGATGGGCTGTACGGCCCGGGGCGGGAAGACGTGCCGAGGAGAAGCGGGCTGGGGCATCCAGCGCCCAGCTTCGGCCCAGGACCCCCTGAAAAGCGAGGATTCTCAGGATCCCCCCTGAGAAGGATACGTGGGCAGCTGGATCTTATGTTGCGGGTGTTTCTGTTGGCGGGGGAAGGTGGCAATTATGGGGCCCATGGGAAATGCTGGGTAAGAGATGCTGGCGGTGAGCGGACTGCGCTGCGGCTGGTACCTGATTTCCCGATTTGCAAACATAGGTCCTATTCCTCCTGATGCTCCGCTTGAAAAATCCCGAGCACCCATCGCAGGCGTAAACCCCGTAGTGTTTCCCGGAGCTGCGGTCCCCACACACTTTGCAAGGGATGTCTAAAATGCGACCTGAAAGCAGAGAAGGGAGAGAGGGGGAGAGAGAGCGCTCAGCAATCTGACCTCTGGAGGGATTAGCCCCAGAGCCGCAGTACAAGCAAATAATGAAGTGATTTTATAGCCAACTTTCTTTTCCTTGAGCAAGTGTCAGTTTTCTACAATGAGCATTATTCATGCCCCGCTACGTTTATTTGGATCTTCTATAATCGCCAAGACCCATTTTGGAAGGGAAGATTACAGCAGCGGGAGTAGCAGACTTGCCTGCTAGAAGTGGGGATACAGGGGGGGCGG